>APFE030162306.1:84468-110812 GCA_000404065.3 Pinus taeda | reverse complement strand
CAAAATAATATCATGCACTATTTCCTTTTTGGGTGGCAGACCTTTAGGTTCTTGAAACAAGATATCATACTCTGAAACAACCTTTTCTAGATCAGCTTGTTGTTTAGCATTACATCCCTCAAGTACATTGGTTTTATTAGGTTTCTTTTGCTTTACAACCATCAGTAAGAATTGTTTGCATGAATTTATCATTCATTTCATCTGCCTTGAGTTTATGAGAGCATAATTATTCTTGAGCTTATGAGCTCTCACAAAGTATTCGATTCCATCTTCAACAAGTAGATACTTGTTCTCAACTCTATAGAAAATAGCTTTTCTTTCATACAATTAAGGGCTTCCTAAAACAATTCCACATATATCCAAAGGATATATGTCTAAATCAACCTCATCTACAAATGTTGACCCAAAAGAATACTTGAGTTTGCATTGTCTAGTCACTTGTAGTTGCACTTTATCATTTAACCATCCTAATGGGTATGGTTTCTTGTGAGGTGTAGTCACTAATCCCAAGTTCTTTAGAATTGCTTCAGAAATTAAATTTACTTGTGAGCCACTATCAACCAAAGTATCAATCTTTTGATGTTTGGAAATAACTTGAATATGGAAAAGCTCATGCATTTTTCTCTCATTTTCTTCATCAATAGTAGATTGTGTAGAATTACTAGTAGATACTTCAGAATTCTTACCTTTTATACCTGTGGCTGCAATAGTTGTTTCATCTCCTGTGTCTAACCCCAAATATTTCTGAATAGCTGTAGCAGTCTTCTTCTTCTTGCCCTTGAAATTCTTAGGTCTTAGCTCCAGATGTAGAATCCAATAGTGCTCATCATCATACCCATCTTTCTTATAGTGAGTGCATGAAGACTTGCTCTTCTGTGCATTGTTAGCCTTCCTTGCTTTCCATTTCTTTTTTCTTTTCTCCTTATTCTTGCTTGCAGTGGGTTGGGATGATCCCCCAACTTCTAGACTTCCATTCTTTCCTCTAGCTTCTAGATGAGTAGCTTGAACAGATACCTCATCTATACTAGTGGGATTAAACATGAGGATAGTGTGTCTCATGTAGCTGTGTAGACCACCAATAAGATTGCAAAATACACAGACACTAGAAAACAGTAAGAGAAACACAGTGAGCAAATACAAGAACACACAAATTAATAAGGATTTCACCCAATCCTCCTGGGCTATGTCTCCGATCTAGCTTTTAGTGGTGGCCTTCTTTTATTATTTCTTTAAACAATAAGGAGGTCCATTTGTGTCTCCTGAAACAGATCGTGCATAGTAGGGTGGTTTTTGGATTCCCCAAGCCACTAGAGTGCTCAGACTCCCCCTTACCAAGTCTCGACCTCAACTAGTCTTGATGGGATAAGTCCAATTTGGTACCGCGTTCCCTACAGATATCCTCACAGGGATTTCTTGAACCTCTCAAGCCTTCCATCTACTCAATGCTACCTTAGCTCTGTATTTCAGCTCAACTCTTTGCGTCTGCTTCTATCTCTTTTGTCTCCTTCTTCTTACTGTGCTCACTTTTGTTCTTTGTTCATTCATGGGTTAAAGCCAATACGTCCTTCACTGTTCACTTCCTCTTCTACCTCTTCAGATTTCCTGTTGTTTTTCACTTGGAAATCCCTACCTCTACGTCATTGCCACTGTGTAACATCTCACAGGGAAGTGGCCACTTGTCCTTTCATGAACTGCGCCAACTCTTCCTCAAACGGTTCGGTATTTCGGTTACTTTGTGTAATGATTCATCTGCCAACTCAGCAATCCAATCGGACTTCAACCTTTATGTGTCAAAGCTTATTTCTCCCGTCAAATCCGGTGTTCCATCGGGCACAATCTCTGCCGTTAGCTCTGGAGCCCCCAGATCCTACGGTGTTCGCTCTTATCGCGCGGTTGACTTGCTAGTATGTTAGTCTGTGATGAGAGGTGATTTTCTCTCTCATTCACTGGACACAGGTCGTTCGTTGTATGGCATCGCTGGGTCTCCTAACAATTCCACTTATTGCCCAAAATGCCTCCAATATTCCACCGGTTTTGGAGCGCGGGACTCGGTTTTCACTTTAGCGTTTTTCCCACAATTTTCTAGCTTCCCTTATGACCGAGCGCTTCGGGACCTTTCCATTTCGAGGGGTTTTGCCAGTGATGCATCAGAAATGGCCTCCTTTTTCTGATCCAGACTTCCTAACTTCTAGTTTGCATCCTCTGCGGTCTCCATGGGCCTCGATTGGTGTGATTTGACCAAGGTCCTCAGCATTCCTTACTAGCTACAAACTGCCACTGTCTGGAGGTCTTCCTAATAGTTCATTGTTCACAAGTTTTTGAATTCTATCATGATTTGATACAATTATAGAACTTTGAAATTTTCATGGATCTAATTCGGATCAATTCCTTTGAGGCCAAAAGCTCAAGTAGGACTAAGCGCGGGGCCTGCATTGTGGTGCACTATCTGTCAAGTAGTAGGGAAAAATGCCATGATAAATATCATATGTTGCAGAAGTTTGTAGAGAAACTACAACAACTGTTCTACAATTTTTGTAGTTCGATAGGGCATGATGAGCATAATTGCAGAAGTTATGAATTAATGATGGATAGAACTTCTACCTATAGGGTTTAGGCCAAAACGTTGCCCCTTGACCAGAGCGCAAGGATGGAGCAGACAAGATTTTAGGGGTGTGGAAGAGGCCAAGGTGGAGGAGGTCCTGGCAGAGGTCAAGGACAGTTGATCGACTACAATTGCGAAGGGCCAAGACACTATGCCTGCAATTACACTAATCCGACACAACTGTCGTGCTAGTACTGCACTTTGTTTGATCATGAAACGAAAGATTGTCCTATGCTGATAGCTAGGATAGATGACAAAGGGGAGTTGCCACCTTTGTCGACTTAGAACCTGTAGATGATGAGTTCTAAGCTACGCGAAGAGGATCCAAACATGAATATAGTGCTCTGGAGCAGAATCACAACAAGAGACTACAAGGGGAAACATCCAGAAGATAGTACATGGGTTCACAAAGCTCCAGCAAAAGAAACAAAGTGTGATTTTGGGCATGCACATGAAATCTTCATGGAAGCAAAGAAGAGCTTTGCTGAGGACTCCACCTCAGGAAGCAGGGATAAGCTTGATCAGGAGATGGACCCTTCTATGCTTAAAACCTTCTTGGAAACTTGTATGAAGTTACCAAGCGATAGCAAGGTTGTGAAGGGGCTACAGGAGCTCATAAATAGATGCACCAGAAACACCATTACTCAGCTGCGTGTTGTGTGAAAGATAGGTAAGCATAAAACAAGGATGAGATGAGAGATGAGATTGACTGTGTAGATAAGAGAGTATGAGATGGATCAGGTTATTTTGGACCTGGGGTTACATGCGAATGTCCTACCTAATCAAACTTGGCAATGGATGGGGAGAACCATGTTACAATGGTCTCTGATTCAGCTAAGGATGGCAAATCAGCAGATGATCATCCCCATGGGACAACTACAAGGGGTGACTGTGGATATTGAAGGTACGAGCATGCTCGCTGACTTTGAAGTAAAAGAAATTGTGGATGACAACAAACCCTACCCTGTGCTCATTGGAATTGATTGGGCTACTGATATGAATGGGGTAATCAATCTAGATAAGCGAAAGATGATATTTGAGAAGAAATCCTTATGCGTAATAGTACCCCTCGTTCCTGCCAAAGGATCATGCTATACTGAACTAGACCGTGATTATGAGAGCAATGATTATATGGACTGTATCTATAAGATAACAACACAAGACCAAGGTCGGGTGAATCCAACAATGGATGGAGGAATTACATGGGATCACAAGAGTTCATGCACATCGGACTTTGATAAAGAACTAGAGCGCTGGCAAAACCAGTTAAATGAAGTAACTATGCTGAGTTGTAATATGTTGACCCGATCGTTGCACTCTGTCATTAGAGGTAAGAAATCTACCTACTTATGATGGCCTGAATGATGTAGATATTTTTCTGGATGCATTTTAGAGGGAGGTACTAGAAAGGCAGTGCTTCCAAGCGTTGGACTAGGCACTACCCACTATGCCCGCAAGGTGGTGGGGTATGCATAAGGGAAGCTTTAATGATTGGCGCGAATGTAGGAAAATGATGAGAACTCACTTTGGGAAGCCGAAGATGTGAATGAAAAACAAGTATGATGGGCAGGATGGTCCGCACGTGCACTTGGCCAAGTGGGCCCAGGCTTATGGAGAGAAGCCACAACCTGAATGGGTTCACTTGTTTTGTTACACATTGGGTATTGTCCTAATGAACTGGTATCTAGAAATAGAGCTCTACCATGGGATAGGTGAATGGGATATTTTGTGTGAAGGATTCATGATGATATTCAGTTTTTAAGACAGGTTTGACAGTATTGATGAAGCGTTACAAGAGGTAAAAGCAACAATCTTTAGGATGCCATAGGATCCTTTAGACCTGATGCAGCCTGAATGGGCTACTCAGCTGAGTCACGCACTAGAATGCTAATGTAACAGTTGAAGAAGAATATGAGGATCCACAAAAAATTAACATCCCTGAAACAAAAGGTAACACGAGGTTGAAGGACCATAGGTTGAGAATCTGGATATAACCGCACTGCTGAAAATGAAAGAAGTGAACATTGGTACGAAGGCAGAGCCCAAATTTGTGAATATTGGAGATTACTGGGACAACACAATGGTGTATAAGGTCGTTGAATTTCTCCATGAATACCAAGATTTATTCCCTACCAAGTTCATGGATCTGAAGTGGATAATTGAGGACCTAGGTATGATGAAGTTCATGTTGAAACCTAACGCAAAGCTGATTAAGTAAGATCTTACTATCTCAATCCAAAATATAAGGAAAAGGTTCGCTTAGAGCAAGATAAGATGCTCATGGCAAGCATTATTGAGCCTGTGGAAGAATTTGACTGGGTAATCCCTATGGTGGTACAAGAGAAGAAGCAGAGGGATGAAATAAGGATATGCATGGATCTCAAAAATCTGAATGACACTTGTGTACATGATCCTTTCCCAACTCCATTCGATGATGAAGTGTGGACTATGTAGGTGGCCAGGAAACATATTCATTTACTGATGGGTTCTTGGGGTACCACTAGATCAAAATCGCTTTGGAATATAGGAGAAAAACGACCCTCACAACTGAGTGGGGTTGTTTTTAGTACATTGTAATGCCATTTGGATTTAAGAATGCGCTTGTGATTTTCTCATGCGTAGTCGTTGCACATTTAAGGAGTTTATTCATAAATTCTTGGAAGTGTACTTTGATGATTGGACTGTGTTCGAGCTAGTGAAATGCCATGTACCAAGCCTGTGCCTGATGCTGGATACCTACCGAAGATACCAAATCATGCTCAATCTGAATAAGTGTTTGTTTTGTGTTCCCTTTGGGACCTTGGTGGGTCATGTGGTTTGTAGACAGGGACTGATGGTAGATTCAACAAAGATTGTGGTGATACTAAACTTGGAAGCACCGAGGAGTGTGAAACAGTTGTGCACTACCCTGGGACATATGGGATATTACAAAAAGTTTATCAAAGGCTATGCCTAGATCACCATGCCCATGGGGAAATCATTAAAGAAGGATGTCACATTCTATTGGAACAAAGACTGTAAGAAGAGCCTGGATGTATTGAAAGAAAATATGGTCATTGCGTTGTTCCTACTCTTCCTAGATTGGAAGGAGTTTCACATACATGTCGATGCATCATGTGGGAGCAGTACTAACATAGGCTAGTGGAGATGACCTAGACCACCCTATCGCATTTGCAAGAATAAGGTTATCTAAAGTAGAGAAGAACTATTCCACTACCAAGCATGAAGGGTTAGTTATGGTTTATGAACTCCAAAAGTTTAGGCATTACTTGATGGAAGACCTTTTTAAGATGTACACAGATCATTCCACGCTAAAGTACCTGGTCAATAAGCCTGTTTTGGGGGGAGAATATGCAGATGGTTTTTATTGTTCCAAGAGTATGATTTCAAAGTTATTGTGAATCCTGGATGACTGAACGCAGGACCAGACCATCTTTCGTGCATCAAAATAGTGGAAGAACCCACTAATTTGGAGGAAGGGTTTCCTAACGCACAGTTATTTGCATTGTGCATCATGGATGGTCATTTTGAAGATATAATACACTTCCTAATGATAGGAACTGCCCCAGAATAATACACTGTCCAATAGGAGAAGGAACTAGTAGCGTGCACAATAGATTTCTCTGTCATAGCTGGGCATCTATACAAAATGGACTTGATGAGATATTGCAATGATACGTACCTGAGTTTGAAAGAAGTAGCATCCTCGAAAACACTCATGGGGGTGCCACGAGAGGAAATTATACAAGAAGAGCGACCGCACAAAAGATTCTACGCACAGGGTTATGGTGGCCAACCCTCCATCAGGATTCGAAAGCATATTGCAAGGCCTATGATGTATGTCAAAGGACTGGTAGGCCATTGCGGAGTGATTATATGCCTTTGAATCCTCAAATGACATTGAAACCCTTTGAGAAATGGGTGATATATTTTGTGGGACCCATTCAACCCCAATGAAAGATAGGAGCAAGATACATTATAACTGCGCTGGATTATTTGACTCGTTGGGTGGAGGCACAACCTATGAAGGACTGCACAAGCATGACTGCTGCAAAATTTCCCTTTGAGCATGTACTGATGTGATTTGGTTTTCCAAAGATCTTAATGAGTGATCATGGAACGCACTTTATAAATGAGATGATCAACGCGCTAACGAAGGAATTTTAGGTTTATCACCATAAGAGCATGCCGTATCACCCATAGGCTAATGGGATGGTGAAGCATTCAATAAAGTGCTAGAGAATGCACTATCCAAGGTTTGAAATGCTCAACAAAGTGATTGGGACCTATGCATACCTATAGTACTATGGGCTTATTGAACGACATGCAAGAAGTTGACTGGACAAACCCCTTTTAGGCTTGTCTATGGTGTTGAAGTTGTAATGCCTATGGAATATATTGTTTCTAGTATGTGCATATCAGCACTCACAGGTATGATGGATCATAGAGCTTTAGAAGAGAGGTTCGCACAACAGGATGAGCTTGAGAAAGAGAGATTTCTAGCTGGATTTCACCAATAGGTAAGCAACGTGAAAAGGCATGGAATTATTGACATATTAAGCTTCGCACCTTTAAGGTAAATGACTTGGTTTTGTTATATGATAGTAGGTTTGATAAATTTCCAAGAAAGTTCAGGATGCACTGGTTAGGGCCTTATGTCATTAAGGATATTACCAATAAAGGAGTGGTATAGTTGGTCAAATTGAATGGTGATCCCTTCCGAGGAAAGGTGAATGGCAGTCGATTGAAGCCATATGCTAGTAGTTCGACTATGTGACTAGATGAAGGTAGCACACTCTTAGCACTCCAAGAGGAACGAGACTATAAAATACACTACCTAGGTTGGGGAGATGCATGATTAGAGCATAGTGCGAAGCAAGTGTTGCAGAGTCTGCGGCAGCACAGAGGGAGCTATGCTACCCAACACAAAATCGCGCAGGTTGGGCGGAAAGTGACTATTAAAGTCACTGTTCATGATTTAATGATTGAAATGCAGCGAAATGGAGTGGGCGACCAACATTTAAGATGAAATTTATGGCTCATATCCTTGAAAATCTACCTCCAATCTAGCATTAATGGACCAAATTTGGGGGGGATGGTCGGATTTGAATTCAAAATTCCTATAAATTACAAGTGGCTATCCAATAAAAAACAATTGGCATTTTGAGAATTGATTTGTTGAGATTTCAGGTGCACATGAATCACGAGCACTATGAACTTCTAATCGCTACTAAAATATTTGAGTCTTTGTCGATGGAAACACAAGAATTCTTGCATAAAATCATGTCAACACTTGCAGAAGTTAGAGATATTGAAGGAGAGGAGTCAGCACTGGAAGTGGAGATGGAAGTAGAAGTGGCTACTCTAAAGGTCGGCGAGGTGCTCACTGAAGTCCCTAAATCACTGAGCACATTGAGACCGAAGCCGACCCCAACCAAAGAAACTGTGAAAGATAAAAAGGGCAAGAAGCTTGCTATACTGGTGCTTACATCGCCAAGGAGAAACCCACTAAAACCCACCACATAGGAGAAAGGAAGCCATAAATTTGGAACTAGAGGAGGAAGATGTTGAATACATCCCGATGGATGACGAGGATGTGGGAGTTGAAGTAGAGGAAGTTGAGACACAGGGTGTGGATCCTATTACTTAGTCATCAGAGTACGTCCCTCTACGCAAGCCTAAGTCCAAGGTGTCGAAGGACATTGATGAGAGTAAGACTCCTCTGCAAACCCCTCTGTTGCTAGACAACATTGTTTTCGATGGTCTGTTCTTGGCACGAGTGTTGCTGCTGAAACTTGAACAGTGGGACTTGGTAGACAACAAAAAGTTCCCACATCTGGCGACTGAGCATCTGATGCACCACATCATTGACACAAATTCGGGAATGACCACATTGGAGCCATAGAGGTGGATCAGGGGAGTAGAAAATATAGGGTTTCTCAACCTACTCTGGGTGTTGCACTACAACCACACCTCGGTAACAATTGTGGTCATCAAGTAGCTATTGTTCTTTGTACATGATGGGTGTCTGTGGCTGGAGGAGTTGATACCCATCAAAAATAGGTTGATTCATCGAATAACGCACTTTCCATATACATGAGAGAATCTAGCCATGATCTTTGGCAGAAAAGGTGGCGAGAAGGCTCTTACGAAGTCAATGAAGGAAATATTTAAACTGGTGAAGAAGCCATGCAGATACGCTATATCCAGTATCTATGACCCCTCTATGAAGGTAGCAGCATAAATCTTAGTGGGAAAGGTAATGAGGAAGTGTCGTGCTGATGAGGTGCCAGTGCATGTCGTTGTGCTCCTAGCACAGTGCACTGAAGGAGTCCAGTTCAACTGGTCGGAATACCTTGGCAGAGAGTTCCTGGCAAACTGTCGTGAAGAATAAGAGCTTAGCAAGACGTTCCACTACACATGCCTCTTGCTATTAATTGTGTTGGTAGCACAGGAGCCACCAAAGGATATCCAGTTCCCTTCGGTCACGCCAAACCTACCTAAAGCAGTGAAGTACGCTTCGTTGTGGGCAACCAAGGATTCATAGCGAGTGAGGGACAAGAAGATATTTTGGATCTTGATGGAAATGAACATTTGAATGGCCATCAATCGAAAGCCAGGATTGTTGCCTAAGGTGTATGCTAACATGTAGAGCTACACAAATTCAAAGCCAACTTCCATCGAATATCCATCAGGGTGCAGAAGGACCCTGCCCAAAAATGGTAGGACTTGTCATATTTGTCAATGGATGATGCCATTGATGTGGTTCTTGATCAATGGTTGATAGAGTGGCACTGTAAAATAGATTTGTTGGTGGGCGAAAGAAAGTCCATCGCACTGAAGAAAAAGGAGGAGGCCAAGATTAAGATGATACAGCTAGTCAAAAAGAGGAAAAAGGAGGCTGCTGATAAGGCTCAGGTGGAGCGTGAAGTAGACAAGTGGGACAGAGCGGGGCTCTGACAAAGGCACGAGGTCACCCTCACTTGACACGGAGGAGGAAATATATGAACAACACAGTGCAGACCATCAAGAGACGTCTGACCGCATCAGGCGCCCAAGATATCTAGAGAAATGAGGGCCCAGGAAGAAATCAAAGGTGACCAAGACCTCGTTGGACCCCATTACATTAACAGAGGGAAATTTACATGATATCAGTGACACAGTGAGGGATGTCACTGCAGAAGTCCTGCAACAGTTTGAATAGTAATAGCAAATCATCTTAGTGGCCATCCAGATAGGGATGCATGAGTTGGATACCCATCCATTGTAGGCTGGTACAGTGTCTACTAGCCTCAAAATGGGCACTTCAGAGGTTACCGATATGCTGCACATGAAGACTTCCAGTGCAATAGTGCTGCTGGATGGAACATTGACCACAAAGAAGGAGGTTGATAGACCCACTGTCAATGCCCTAAAGGGAGTAGGGTTGAATCTGGCAGTGCTCCCCCATGAAGCACTCCCCCTCTTATAGGGTGGAGTAATTGTAGAACTGAGGCCCCGAGAGCACCGCACCCTCTAGGTGATCAGGAAATAGCATATCAATAATGATAAGATGGCCTTACAAAGAAATATTGTCATCACCGCTAAGACCGAGGTGACCAATTAGAGAAAGAACATTTTGTAGTTCGTTGAGTAGGCATGCATAATGGTTCGAGACTTGGCCATTCTAGAGGAGGAGCTAGTCGAGGTACGCATATCCAATTTGTCCATAGGGGTTCATGACATTTAGACTAAGATGGTCCGGGTTTAGTTAGAGTTGAACCTGCAGAGTACAAAGTTACATTTGAGGGCCCATCTTCCAACTCGGCCAGAATTAAAGGAACAATGGGCAACTGTTGTCACAGAAGTAGTAGCAATGGTGGATAGTGCAGTAGCAGATTACACACAATTGTTTGAGTAGTCATTTGACTTCCTGACCAGCTTACAGGAGGACCCCAATATACAGAGGCTAGAGACGGAATCACGTGAGCTATAACAGTGCTACGATGAGGTTAAGGGTACAATGCAAATCGTCGTGCTGACACAGAGACTAGCCAAGCTGTAGGAGGCAAAGCAGCTGAAGGAACAGGTGGATTCAGCACTACAAAAGCAAGCAATGCTTAAGGCAAGACTAAAGCCCTGGCAGGATGAAGCTTATGTAGTAACAAGGAGTATTGAAGGCAAGCTTGCGACTCTGCAGGAAACGCAAAAAAAGATTCAGGCTGACAGTGCAAGAGCAGTGATCGAGAAGACAATGGAAGACACAAAGCAGGTGGCAGCTCAGTGCACAGCTGAAGATACAGTCATATAGGTCGAGCTAGAAGGACTTCACACAAAGTTCTCTGCACCTACCAAGTGACTCAAGGGTGAGTCATGATGTTTGTGTTGGGGGCCTATTGGGAACGGGATCCCCAAAAGGGAATTTTTGGGGCTAAAAGCCCATATTTTGGTTAAATATTGTAAGAAACTTGTAAAGATTCTGCATTTTGTGGTCACAGAGTGCGTAAGTGTTATAATTCATAAAGGGTTGTTCACCCTTAGATTTGTAAAGTAAATTTGGCTGTAAGAGATCTACCCATGGTCCACAGATCATGGGATTGTATAAAAATAGTTACGCTCTAAGTAGTTTGGGAAGAGAAAAAGAGAAAGAAGACAAGAGAGTGATAGATCTAAAGTAGGAAGTCTAATTTTTGGGTCATAGCATGGGTAGAGCCTCTATATTTGAGTGCATAGAGGCCTAGAGTAGAAGTCTGCAGTTGAGTGCAAGGACCCCTGTAGCTATGTGCATAGGGTGAATAGAGTCTATAATCACTTGGAAGAGATTAATAAAGAGAAGTATTCTACAATTTCTATGTCTTTGTTCCGGTTAATGAATCTTATCATTTTATGTATGAATTTCCTTTATAATTCTTTTCTAATGTGTGAATGTGTATGATTAAATTGGATACCTAAATGCATATAAGAATATTTTTTTAAGCGATGCTAATTGTGAGTAACTATTAAGATAAGTAAGACACTTGGACTCATCTAGGAATCTGCACGGTACACTACGTTGGTAGCAGGAAAGGGTATAGATCAAAGGTTAGGGTTGTGTGAAGGACAACCGAACCCTTTTGTGAAGGTACTGAAGGAAGAAAGAGAAGGCTTGTCTACCAAACCCTAGACTGAAGTGACGTATGCGAATGCAAGAATAAAGGGAATAAAACAACATTACAAACATCTCAGGGTGCAGAAACTTGGTTCCAGCATCCCCCCATACTACTTCAGGTGTGACTTTGATCTGCGCTCCACGAATGATTGTGAAAGGGCTAGTAGTGTAGGGATTTTTTTGGCTAACTAATGTTGAACTTGGGTCAAGCCAAAACAAACATAATCCTAAGAAGTAATGTTCCAGCAGAAATATGGAATTCGATGTATAGGTCTATAAACAACATGGAATCCTAAGAAAATATTTCCAATAGAAATATGGAAGAGGGAGGAGTTGGAGTGATAGAAACAACAAGGTGCAAAAGAAGGTTTCAAACCAAACATGACATGGGAATCATTCTCTACCAATAGCTAACGTAGATCTAGGCTAACCCAGGTCCTACAGGTTAATCAAATACACAAGTAAATATTTAATTTTACAGGTACCGCAATGCTATTGAATAACACATGTAGGTCTGTGATAAAATAGGCACTGTCTTCTATTGAGGAGCTAAGATAAATCCATAGATTAGAGAGGAACCAATTGCATTCATTATACTATTTCAAATGAGGAAAAACAAAAATGAAATGAGATTACCGAGAGGAACATGATGCACATTAATCATGCTTGGAATCAATAAGGAAATATCATTTATCTTAAAGGGTCCAAATAACCAGTCCATACATTTAGCACGATATGAGTGAAGCCCCCATAAAAAACAAATTGAACCAAAATGGCTTCTCAGTATTCAGACCTTGCAGATGAGAAATTCAGGAACCAGCCAACCCTTGTTAAAGTGTTGATTTCCCCTTTTTATAAGAAGAAGGGAGCTTGAATTAGAGTTTACAATATATGTTAGCCAGAGCTCTAGTTGTCCTGCTAGACTAGCTGTCTCGGCCTATGTAAGGCGTTGTTTCCCAAAACGATTACAATTGGGATTCGATCCCTTCTTGGAAATAAATTGAAATTGAATAAATAATAGGAAAATTGGAGGATGATGGAGGAAGAGGTCCTTCTATCATTCCTATGAAAACCTCTGGTCAGGCCGAGTATCTATCATTATGTACCCCTCTGGATACTTGGATGGTTCCTTGTCACTTCTTCCTTTACTGCATGAATGACTCATTCTTTGGAGTAGGGAGTGGGTTGATTGTAAGTGCTTGTCTAGGCAATCCTTTGTTGTGTGTCACAGTTGAGACCCGTGTCAAACCATTAAGTCTTTACGGAGCACCCCATACTAGTTTCAATGCTATGGTGCCATACTTCCTTCAATTCCCCAACTTCTAACCCACATGCCTTTAAAAGCCCTGTACCATGTGTTGGCCGGATAAATCAATCTTGGGGACAAGGCCGATCTCCCTAGTATCAATAGATATCTAGCAACAAGCAAGACAACCAAATTTACCTTTCTCTAAACATATTGCAATTCATTAATAAAAACTAAAGAGGTGTTTTAGACCCTACCTTAAGTCCAATGCTAGTTTGTGGCAGCCATGCTCTAACAGCTCCGAAAGAGTTTCCTTTTAAGAACCTACAATCACAAACAAGCACACATCAAATAACACCTACATAGCTAATATAATAAATCATGTTCATCATGGTGATCAAGGAATCCATGAAATAAACCATAAAAACACAACTTATTGAGAAAAATAAACTTGATTGTATTAACTTTGAAATAGAAGAACTTTACAACCTTTGGTGCCTTGATGTTGTAAAAGCTCTTCCCAGGGTCCAAACAGGAATCTCCTCTACTTTGACAAGCCTCACTCTTTTCCAAATGAGATCAAAAGGTATGTAATCTTTCCTCTCAAAAGCTCAATTAGGAAGACTAAGTTCCAGCAGCATTTACCTAAAAAATATTCAGCTTTCAACCTCCCAAGTAACCAGCCCAATGCTTCATTTTATAGTGCAAAGGAAGGTGGTTACAGGTCCACCATTGAAGGGATAGAGTCCTCCTTCAAAGGGATAAGCTCCTCACATCAAGGGGTTAGCGCCTTAAGGTATGGGATGCATGAACCCTCAAGGAGCGAACTTGCCACCTCAAGATTCCCTCTAGAAGCTTCCAGAAATGACTCAAAGTGATTTTTTAAGAATGTACTTGCGCCTTTTTAACTTTTACAGGGGTCCGCACCCATAACACAGATACAAAGTGGTCAGGTGCACAGGGGACATGACCAATAGGTGCGGGACCACAGGTAATGCTAAGAGAAAGTGTGAAACCAGAGTTTTAGAGATTTTAAAGGTATTTCTCTTATTTTCAAGGCTTGATATGAAGAACTGAGGTTTAAGACTTGCAAAGGAGGGAGGTATGAGTGATGATAGACTCACACTAATTACAGAATGTCAAGGTGACAATTTTTGTGCAACACTCCGTAACGGAAGTCTGGTAAATGGTTTGGCTGGACGGGGTCGAGGATGACAGTTTGGTCTCCTTTCCCATATAATGATGGAACTACCTCAAGGGATAAGTCCTTCTCCCATGAGAAGAGGATCCATCTCCCATCCATATTTCCTATATAAACCTCCCTTCTTCCCAAGTACAAACTAGTGTGAAAGTCACAGTTATAGTTAGAGTGTTGGTTGAGTGTGAGGTAGAAGTGTGTTTGGTTTGGAGTGAATTCTAAAGGGAAGAACCTTAAAAATATTGTTGATTGAGGCCATCATGGAATGCTAGTAGAAGTGTGTGGGAACTTGGTCTTGTCAGAGGAATACTGCGACGTCAAGATGAATGGCTGTAATCTCTCTTTGAATCATGCAACTATCGATTGATTTCCTACATGTTTTGTAATATTACATATTCATGGCTTAATGTTTCTTGACTTGTTAAGTAGGTTGAATTGCAATTTGTTTATTATTATGTTTGTGTGATGTTGTTGTTTACTTGTTTCAGGAGCTTGAAGAAGGAAGCGAAAGACTGCTGGAGCGAGCAAGCAAGGACATCATCAAGTAGGATAAGCGACCAAGAGGTAGGCCCTCTTGATTGATTCTAACCTAAGGAAATATTCCATAGAATGTATTTGTTGTGGCTAGACCCATTATCGGGCTAGAGGAATTCGTTCATGTCCGCACTTATAATTTTACTTCACCACAAATTGGCAACTCCGCTGGGGGGATCCCATCCTTTTGTTTGTTTTGGATTTCATGATTTCATGAGAACTTTGCTAGTTTCGCGTTTTCCCTTTTGTTTTGTTTCTTTTCTCCTGCTTACTGGACTAAGTCTAAAATCCATAATAGCAGATCTAGTCCCTGTTTTGATTTTTTTTTTTTTTTTCCTTAGTTCCCTCAAACAATGCATTTAATTGGTTGACAGTCATGCCGATCAGCGTGAATTGCGGAGGAACATTCATGCCGACCCGCCTCTGGCGCTTGTTTTCAGTTAGGCAGTCACGCTAATCCCTGTAAGTGAAGATTAGGGATAGATCCCAATCTTGGCCAGTGTGTTCTACTCTTGTGTTTTTGACCCTATGAGCCTTTTGATTGTTTTCTCCTGATTAGAAAGCTACTTTTCATTTGGTTTTTTCTTCCTTGTAGGCTTGTCATCTTGCTGTTTGATTGATCGAGCCATTGAGTGGCCAGCGACACTAGGACATCTAGTTAGCCGTCCATTTGACAGCTTGTGGACTCATCGAGTCTGGCTGTAGGTGTGTCTGCTCCTTGCATTTATTTTTGGTCCTCTCTACAATTTCAACCTCTTTTGCACAAGTTTTTTGAAAAAGTTTCATTTACTAAGCTGAACGTCTTTTTCCGACATAGATTACACTGTTGGTCTTATGCTTGACAAAGTCGGTGTTTCATTGATCTAAATGAACTTCTGTTTTTATGTTTTCATCTGCTTGAAGAGCTCATAGTCTCGTAAACATTTTCATTGAAGGATTGTATGCAAAAAGTTTGTTTCGTTGTTTCATGAGAAAGTGTGAAATTCTAGCTTGTTGCATTAGTATGATTTACATCTCTTAAAAAACTAGAATTGCATCAGCATTTGAAAAAGAATTTTTTATTTTTATTTCTTCTCATTTCGAAAGGACTAATAGATAAATGCTTGTCAGGAAATTAGGAATTGGAATGCATTTTTTGTTAGTTTATTATCTGAAAAGTAAAGCAATGAAAAATCATTTCATTTTCAGTTGCTTGATTGTTTGCATTTTGATTGAGCAGTTTCTTCTCTCTCTAGTGTAAGAATTTCATTGAATTGAAAGGGTCTTGTCTCATTTAGTTGCATTTTTAGGTTTTTTGAGTAGCATCGTCAAGACATGAAAACTAAAACTTAACTCAAGATCAACACTAAAATTAATTCAATTAACCTAAAGCGAATTTGAAATTAATGATCACATCTAGAAGGTCTAGGCTAGAGGCATGTTCCGTCGTCTGTAAACCTAGCAGCTATCGTTAGCTTCAACATTAGACATCGCTAGCATAGGTTTGTGCTCCCCGTACCGTTGAGTATATAATGCGAGACCCGACTAGGATGCAATCATTTTATCCTTAGGAAGTTGAGTCGGCCTCCTTACAAACGTGATACACCAAACACAACATTCAGGGAGATTGGCTGCTCGTACTTCTTGGTTCACCAGGAGGTATTCTGCAGTTCACGGTTGCCTGGTAATCCTATTTACCTAGATCATCCAGAGTAGTCATTTGATCTTTTTGACTCATTAAACTTAAAAGATAATCCAAGCACTTGTACTTTCAAGCTCGTTTCCAATTGAAAGCGATAAGTCATCTTTGTTTCTTTCTCGACTCTTAAAAAATGGAAGAACATCAATAATTTATGTGTCTTAAATAATTGATGGCCCAAGATCCAAAACATCCTATTAGATTTTTGACCAAATCATGCGTTCCATTAAAAGGACATTTTAAATCCTTAAAGTTATTTGTTCTGTCGACTAAGACAAGGTCATCGTGGCTGAACCATCTGGTTCACCCATTTCCTCTTCCTCTCCTCCGTCTAAAAGATCATCCAAGGAGTTGCTTCCTGAGTTATCAGAGTCATTTGAGGACCAAAATGTTGAATTCGTGATTGTTTTGAGTGTTCAACCATTATCATATCGTCCTCCGCCTACTTTCAATTCAGGGTCATTCGTTGATCTTGATCTGGAATCTTCAAATACTCTCATTCGAACTCCAGAGAACTCGCCGACCACTGACGGTCAGCTTGGACTGGTTATCTGTTCTCCGAACCCTTTATTTGACGCTGTTGAGATATCACCACAACGCCCTTACAGTTCTTATGATCAACCGGGTGTTCCTTTGGAACTATCCATGTTAGGCTACTCATCATCGTTTGTTTTCAGACATGGAACCCAAAGGCGATGCTCCAGTCACCTCTCCTGATGAGTCTGAAGTCTCAACTCCACACACTATCGAGGGGGAAGAATTGCAATTGCATTTCCCTCCCAAGGGTTTCCCTTATTTAGAAGGTATTCCTGCCAGCTTGCCACTCGGATATGTGTCTTTGGGACACTTAGTTTCAGGCACACCTAGTGCCTCATCACTCTACCATAATTCTATTTGGGTGTCAAGTGTTAGGCCTACGTTAGGTCCATTTGTCATGAACACAACTTTCCAACTAGTTGTTACTTCAGTCTCGGTGCAACCCACTGTCCCAAACAGTCTTGTATCATCGATCCCAGTTACACATCAGTCTCAACCGACGATTTCAAAGATTGTCTATGCCAGTTCTTCTGTCCCATTAGTCAGTGGCTAGGTTATGCCACCGCTTGGGGGGAAGAACCTGAATGTCTCTATGGTGTTAGGTGGCACTAATGTGAGCGGCTCACAAGCTCACATGCTTGGTATAAACCAACCATCTTCTAGTATTATTTACAACCCCATTGACCCTACTAGATCAAGAAATGTCCAGTACCAACAGGTTCAGAATCCTGGTGGTCCGTCTGGATCAAGAAATGTTTAATATCAATAGCCCTATGGGGCTCAGGTCCAATACCAAAATCCTTACGTTCCATATAGTTCTTGAAGATTAGTTAATCAACCTTACACCCTCCAACGTGGGCAGTACATCCAGCTTGGCTACGGCCAGATTCATTTTGGTAATTTCCTGGGCATTGTTCAAGTACCCTTGCAATAGCTAGGACAACTTTTCAACAACCAGGGCAACCTTTGTTACCACAAGGAAAATCTTTGTTGCAACAAGGGATTTCCACGCAACAGCAAGGGTAGATTATCCTACAACAAGGTCACCTGCAACAACCGTAAGGTCAGTCCTTTCAATAGTTGCAGTAGGCCGCACAACATCAGATCCAATATGATCTATATACCTCTCAACCCATACCCTCACAGGGCCAACCTCTGCAAACCCAGGGGAAAATTTTGCAACCACAAGGTCAGAAAAACCAACCTGGGTAGCAACAAACCTTGTATACCTATCAACAAGGGCAACCCTTGCAGGGATAGGTTCAAGTTCAAGTCTTGCAGCAGCAGGTGTAGAATCCTCTTGTCTAGGGCCCATAGGTTCAAAATCCTGTTAGCCAAGGGCACCAGTTAGAAAATCCCTATGTCCAAGGGTGACAAGCGTATCAACCTTATGCCTAAGAACTATAGGTCCATAACCCTCTTGTTTAGGGACAACAGGCCCAAAAACCCTATGTTCCAAGACAATAGGTCCCATACCCATATGTCCAAGGTCAACAAGCTCATTAGCCTTTTAACCCATACGTTGCCTATAAGCAACCTGTGCATGGATAGTTTCAAGGTATTCAAGGTTCGAATCCTCCCTTTGGTCAAGGTAATCCACAATGGGAGTAGCCTCAGATGCCATATGGCCAAATCCCCCACTATGGGGTCAAAATCCTTACTAGCAGGGATGTACTCCTCCTTATGGGCCTGCCTATCGACCTCCCATGCCTTTTAACACTCAATTACCTTTCTTGGCTACACTTGAGTTGCTGGATGTATCACGTCCTACGAATGATCCGGTTCTTCATTCGTCGTACTGGCCTCTAACACCGTCCAAGATACCAAGTGATTTCCCAAAGTTCGATGGAAAAGCTAAAGAATATGCTCAGGCGCCCATGAATGACATATGACCTCTAGTGCTCATCGAACTCATATGTGGATGATTCCATTTGTCTTCGTCTTTTCCAACGAACCCTCACGGGTGCTACAGCAAAATGGTACATCAAGCTATCTCGAAGTACTTTCCATGACTTCAATTCATTAGCCATGGCCTTTCTCATGCATTTTCAGCTGTTGGTTCATTATGAAACAAACACCTATCTGCTCACATCGCTTAAGAAAGACATTGGGACACACATCTCTGATCATATCCATGAATGGAGATGTAGACATCGATTGATCAAGTTCGAGATAGTTGATTAGTTGCTCACCGAATGGTTTACCAAATCGTTCGTAGCCCCAATTGCTCTCGATGTAGCCATGGGTGGATGCGTCACTAAAGAGTAAGCCATCGCTCGTGCCTAGTACTTGGACCTGGTCTACTCTCAGTTTGGCACCTTATATGAATTATTACCCAATGCTTCGTGACCATCATCCAATCCCGTGACATTGAAGTCACCCGCTGTTCCTCCTGTTGATGGATTTATTGGTTCAGTGTCCCAGGCCCCTACCAAAACTTCTTCCAAACAGAAGTCGGTCTCGAATACTGCTCCCAACAGTTCATCTCAAAACCCTCCAGGACCTGGTAAAACTTCAGAGATCCACATTGTCCAGTCTACCACAGCGGACAAATCCTCAAAAGGAAAAAATAAAGGAAAAGGCGAATCTAAAGCCGATGCCCCAAAATATGGTCCTCCCAAATCATCTGCTGGAGAATCCTCACAATGGAAACCCAAGTATCCCTATCTCATCTGTGAGGAGGATCACTATACTAAGGATTATCCATGACGATCCGAAGTTAGTCGTTTGCTCAAAGAGACCCCTACTGTCCTCAAAGAGCCTTTTCCATCTCAGCAGACCTAGATGGTAGACCAACCCTGACCTTCTTCCTCTAGATCTCAAGTGTTCATAATGAGCATGCCCATTCATGTGGCTACCTGATCGAAGGATTATCAAACTCCAACTCCCACAACAGGGAAAGAAAAAGAAGCTCCACCTTCTTCTTCTACCCCGAGTTCTGGCCCTCTGCAACTCGAGTGCACTAACCCTGATTCCGCTACATGGCCACCCTCTCTAGGTGTGCTACGAAAATCCTCGTATAATCCCAACCCCTGAGTTATTTAGCATTACAATATTGTTGAAGATTTGGCTCAGGCACCGTCAGCTATGTCAGCTCTAGAGGTACTCCAAATCTGCCCATCGCAGTGGAAATCTTTGCTGTCAGTTATTGGGGGCATTGATACCACCAATTCTAATTTGATCCATTCCAATCTAGAGAACCATGTTCCGAGACTCCCTCATCAGATTTCCTTTATTATTAAAGTAATAATTAATGAAAATATCATCCACCACACTGTCATCAATGAAGGTGCTTCTGCCTGCATCATGTCAACTATGTGGTGGAAGGCTATTGGTTCCCCTGCATTGAACCAGTCTCCAAACACATTGGAAGCTTTTGATGTGTTTGATTCACGACCCTTCGGTGTCTTACCCAACCTTGCCATCACCCTGGAAGGCAAGGCAGTGCAAGTTGCAGTAGAGATTGTTGACGCCAATCTCAATTATAATCTTCTACTCGGCCAAAGTTGGACACATGCCATGCATGTGTTGGCCTCCTCTTTGTTTCGTGTGGTTTGTTTTCCCCATCAAGTGAGGATTGCCACCGTTGATCAGTTTTCTTTCTTTGCCTCTTCCTCGTTTGATGGCAACATTCCATATGTCAAGCACTCTGGTGCTCCCTTTGAGAGTGTGGGGGCAGGTCTCTTCAAAGATTCCGCCTTAATGGGCATTTTTCCACTAGCAACCTCCTCATGCTGCCTCCATCAACATGATCTCGGTCAGATCTGATCCCTGGGTCATACCTGTGCCAGATCTGGTTGATGCCTAGGGTGACATCATGCCCCTTAGTCTTGCAAAGTCAATTACGTGGAAATTATTTTGGTTGCGAACTTTGCATCCTTTGATTCTTATATCTTAAAGACCTCTCTCGGTATGTATTCTCAATCCCCCTGGCTTGGCACTTTGGAATCATCCGACCCTTAGCCGAGTCCTTCCTTGCCGATGAAGATACCATGGAAATCATGTCTCTTGAGGAACCGCCATGGATTGATACCCATCATCGCTTCTCGTTCCTACCTCGCCCGACGATCACGTTTACCTCTTTCGAAGAGTCCTCTTATCCATTTCCACCATCGATTGTTACTCATGAAGTATGGTCGGAAGGAAATTTGGGTAATATTACCCAAACGATGCCGATTGACATTTCTATCAAAGCCGAGGTCGTTGAACACGTTCATATCGGGGTATCTTGTTTTCCAGATGAGATCAAGACATATACTCATATTTTTCAGGAATTCCGTGATGTGTTTGCATGGTCTTATAGAGAAATTCTTGGCATTGTTCCCAACATTGTGGTGCATGAAATATCAACATATCCAAATGCGAAACCCATTCACCAATGGCTTCGTCCGGTGCACCCTAGGAAGGCCACTGCTATTAAGGGCGAAGTCGAAAATCTTCTCAAAGCTGGGTTCATTTATCCCATTCCCCTTACAGACTGGGTGTCCAATATTGTCTCGGTGACTAAAAAACAAGGTAAGATCTGCGTTTATGTGGATTATCAAGATCTTAATCATTCCTGTCCTAATGAAAACTATCCTACTCCCTTCATTGATCAAATCATTGATGAATGTGTTGGGAGCGAGATCTTTTCCTTTATGGATGGTTTTTCTGGTTATAACCAGATCAATATCGCACCGACTGACCAAGAGAAGACAACCTTTATCTACCGATGGGGTACGTTCGCATACAAGAAGCTCCCTTTCGACCTCAAAAATGCTGGGGCCACATTTCAACGGGCAATGTCCTATGCGTTTCATGATATTCACAACATTGTCCAACCTTACTTGGATGACCTTCCTGCCCATTCTCGTAAGCAATGAGATCACCCAAACCACCTTCGACAGATTTTCCTATGCTGTAGACACTATAACATCTAGTTAAATCCAGAAAAATGTGTTTTCTGCATGGAATCAAGACGACTCCTCGTCTTCATTGTTTCCAAGGATGGGATTCACCTGGATCCGTTAAAAGTCGAGGCCATTGTAAACTTAGCCCCTCCATCTTGACTGCACCAACTCCAGAGCCTCCAAGGAAAGGCCAATTTTCTTCATTGTTTTATACCCAACTATGCTGGGCTAGCTACAGGATTTACCTGGTTGCTCAAACAAGGAACACCCCTTGCATGGGACAAGATAGCCCAAAAATCTTTTGATGATCTTAAAGCTATCCTTATAAATGCTCCTCTGTTGCATCCACCAGACTATTATCGAGATTACTTCTTTACCTAGCCATAGCCCCTAGCACCATAGCTATGGTGTTGGTTCAAGATGATGATGAAGGTGGTGAACATGTGATCTAATACCTGAGTCAGAATATCCTTGACACTGAAACATGTTATGCACATGTCGAGAAGTTGGCTTTGGCCGCTGTCCAGGTTGTTCGACATTTTCAGCATTATATTCTCTTACGAATGACTACAGTGATTTCTGAATGCAACCCTATGACCTACATCTTGACTCATCAGTTGCTGTGGGGAAAGTATTCTAAATGGATCATTATCTTGCAAGAATTTGATTTGGTCTTCACTACGGCCAAATCTAAGAAGTCACTTGTTTTCGATGAATTGATTTGTTCCCTTCCCTCTAAAGCTCTCCCTGCTGGTGCAGATGAACAACTCCAAGATGAGACCCTTTTTTTGATTAGCACCCTTGATCCATTGTATGGTGATATTATCGTGTACCTCCAAACGTCCACGTTTCGGTCAACGTTGACCAAATATGATTGTAGAAGGATTAGACATCATTCTTAACCCTACCGCATTATTGGTGATACTTTATACCATGTCCGTGTCGATTTTGTTCTTCATCGATGCCTCATAATTAAGGAAGTTGAGTTAGCTCTCAATGATTGCCACTCCGGGGTATGTGGTGGTCATATGTCTGGTTATGCTACAACACAAAAAATCCTTTGCATTAGTTATTTATGGCCGTCCATCTTCAAAGATTGCATTCTTGCTGTCCGCAAGTGTCACAAATGCCAAATCTACCAACACAAGCTGCGCGCCCCACCCGCTCACCTACACCCTGTCATTACTGTTGGTCCCTTTGCCAAATGGGGCATCAATTATATGACATGTAACCCTTATTCAACCGAGGGGCATGGCTACATTATCGTTGCTGTGGATTAGTTCACCAAATGGGCCGAAGTGATGCCTACATATTCTATAGATGGTAAAACGACAGCTCAATTCCTTTTTAACCATGTTATTTCCAAGTTCGGCGTACCCCAAGCCATTGTCACAGATCATGGCTTCTATTTTAGAGATTAGATGATGGCAGAACTGACATCTGCATTGGGCTTGTGCCATGATGGCTCGACCCCATATTACCCTCTAGACAAAGGCCAAGTTGAAGCCATGAAAAAAGTTTTGGTCACCATGCTTCAGCGTACTATTGGGATGCACAAGTCAAGTTGGCATCTCATGCTTTTTTCAGCTTTGTGGGCCTACCAAACTTCAACCAAAGATGCCATTGGTTTCACACCATTCCAGCTAATCTACAGTCTAGAAGCAATATTACCAATCGAATGTGAGATTCCTTCACTTAAGTTAGCTGTTGAACTCCTCCCTGAAACATCACCTCAAGTGGAACGCCTCTTATATTTAGAACGACTAGACGAGACTCGCTGTCTCACTGCCATGGTCATCAAAGCACAAAAGAAATGGGTCAAAACCCATTTCGACCAGTCGGTCTCTCCTCGCACTTTCTTTGAGGGTGATTTGGTCTTGCTATATGACCAAGCTAACAATAAGCTGGGGGCAAGCAAGTTCGAACCTATGTGGCATGGACCCTATATTATAAAATGTGCTTTGCAGAAAGGAGCCTATGAACTTATTGATTATGAAGGAAATCCTCTTGATGCATTAGCTAATTACGTGTTGGATAGACATTTGCGAAACATGTAAAAGATAAGACAAACCATTTGTACCATAATAAACAGGAAAATACAACACACACACACATATATATATATGTGTGTGTGTGTGTGTGTGAGAATGTTTGATACATCAAAACCCCAAAAAATAATATGTATGTCCATAATAACATCAGCGGCTTGCAGGCCTTGAACATCCGTGACACGCAAGCCTCGAACATCCGTGACAGGCAGGCCTAAAAAAATATGTAAGTACTAGACCTAGGAACTACCCAGCATGGTGGTCATGATAGCACGAGACAGTTCGTACGACACGACTCAGCAATCGGTAGATCCGATCTGAGACTCCCACGGTGTGCCTCTGGTACCGTTGGGACATGAATCCTATCCAAGCATACTTGGGGATACCATGAGTCAACCCCTCGAGGTTCCTCACAATCTCCTCCTCGTTATCGCTCCCTTCCTGATAAGGGGCGACAACATTAATAGGACGGGGATAGCGCCTGGATATCGGGGACATCTTGGCTAGCTGCTCTGGTCCAACATTTTCATACACAAGTAAAATGTTATAAGCATGCATATATAAAAAAAAACAATTTAAAAAAATCAAAAAATTGGTTTTTGTCTTCGTCATCGAAGTCCTCCCCATCTAGCAAGGGCATATCCGGGTCTCCATGGAAATCAGTCCTCCACGACGATTTTCTATCGTTGTAGCCATGAAAAGAATGTTGTTCGGCAGGACATCTGCTGACCCCTAATGATCTTGAGCATCAAACGACTCCAGCAGGCCATTCGTGGATCGTGTGGTGCAAGAGGATCAACCTCGGTCAACTGATATTGGAACAATGGCACTCGTTCCAGGAAAAGGTCACAAGTATTGATTCGAAGCCAAATTGCTTTAGATTTCCCACCTTGGCTTTGGACAACTAGTGCTTGATGTTCATCTTCATGGCCTCTACCTAGTTGAAGATCGTAGGAGCTGTGTAGTCAATAGCGTAAAGGAACTTCGACTTGTTAGTCTCATGTTCTGCCTGGGACCCCATCACTCTGTTGATGCTTAACAGAAGCACCCTTAGTTTTAAATCCCGCACACTGGAAATCTTGATCTTCCCATTTTTGGATTTAAGGGCCTCAGGACAATGTTTGACAAGCAGGGAAGATATGCTTGCCTTGATTGGACGTGACCCATACAAGTTCACTGTCTCACCCCTGCGAGATAGTCCAGTGATGAAGTAGATATCTGAAGTTGTCAACTATAACTCTTGGTCCCCAATAACAAAAATCTTACGATTGATGTCCCAAAGGCTTATCAAGTATCAAAGCAATTCGGGCTGGGCCCACATCCCTAGTGTAAGGAACAATTTGAGAAGCCTGCAAGCCCTCGAAGTCTCTAGGAAATTTGGATCATTCAATGCATGGGTGTCCACATCTTCATGTTCTCTTTCCTTCCAATCCACCATTTTCGACAATTTCTCTCATGCAAAAGCCATTTATTTAAGTTAGTGATCAATTTTGGCACATAAAATCCAAATTTCAATGGTCAGTTCTTAAGGAAAATTGATTTTCCCCTTTGACAGTGCTGATGCACTTGTTTTAGAAATAGTCGTATTGGTCGGCATAGATGGTTATGCAAATAACCCTTGGCCGGTGTGATCCCATGCCTGGAAAATCGCACCGACTGAGGGTGAAATTTTTTCTCAAAAACCTCCCTAAAAATCCTAAAAAATGGCTAAAGATAGAAATAAATAGCATGAAAATGGAGCTCAAGGCTTCGCCTGTTACCTGGAATTGACGGCTCGTCGATTGACCTCCCGGATCTCTCGTAATCTACTCCGGAAAAACTAGGGTAAAAGTGGGTAAAAAGTCTTCACTGCAAAGGTAAAATGGTAAATGGTTAAAATATATTTACTTTTTCCCTTTTTATTCATTTTTCATGAAAATATCAGGTTTTGTAAATATTTTTGAACTATTTTGCCTCAACGACTCAATAATACACTTTGCCTTACTTGTGCAGCGATAGGTGATGGATGTTCGATGATGAGTCATATTTAAGCTCTTTTCTTGACTCGTTAAACACATATGAAAATATCGCCAAGTATTTTTCCCTTTTTGACTCATTAAAAAGAATAAAAATGGGGGGTTCACTTTCAACTCTTTTCCGACCCTTTAAAACGAAAAGATGGTCGAGCCCTTATCGTTTTGAACTCGTTAACGAATGCAAAACGTCGTGTGCCTAGTATAAGTTTACCCCTTTTTTGCGCTTGGAGGCACTAGTTACGAAAAAGGTACTCCTTGACTGAAATGGTCAAGCGGTTCTCTCAAGTATCTTTTTCTATCTTTTCGGGATCGAGAGACACAAATTGATCTGGATTTAAATAGTAACGCAACAAAATATAGAGATAACCATACACACAAAGATGCAATGGAAATAATACTTCATTTCATTAATGGAAAATACCAAAATATGCTTACAACCAGAAATGGAAATAAACCAGCTAGGGCGATGG
>APFE030162306.1:55305-71256 GCA_000404065.3 Pinus taeda | reverse complement strand
CTTTAGATTTACACTCCCTTCTGAAGTGCCCTTCCTTTCCACATTTCTAGCACACCACCTTTATAGGTTTTCCTGGAGATTTAGATCTCCCACTCGATGACTTATTTTTGTTTCTATTCTGGGACCGTTCTCATATAGACAAGGCATCACCATTTTGGTTGTCCATATTTTTCCGTCTCATCTCCTCCGTCAGCAAGGCTGAGACTATTTCATCAAACTGCAAAGAAGTTGCATTGCTACCTATTGCAATTGTTAAACAGACATGGACAGCGAGAACATATGAGAAAGATAAAGCATGCGATGCATTTTTTATTAACAATCTAATATACATTTATAGTACATTTGGTGACCGTTGGGATTCACATCCCAATGTCCCTTGGACTGCTTTGTCCATTCGGCTTCCACGCTAACCCTTTAGGATTAGGTGTCCAACATTCCCCCCCTTAATCCGAAGGGTTATGTATGAGTCCAAGAAAAGAGCTGTAATAAAAAATGTGCAATAATGCATGGCAACACTAGGCTGAATGTGCTCTATGAAATGTTGGTAAAAAAGGGTGGTGGTTTAAGGATAGCCACCAACACTGGAACGCTTAATGCAGTTCCCGGAACTCTTCCAAAACTTGGCAAGAAGCTGTAAGTCTTCTGCTAGAGGAAGTGATCCTATTGTTTTAAAGAGGGAAACCTTCAACCATAAAAGGGAGGCCTCACCCCGCATAAAAGGTAAAACTTCAACCTGGAAAGGGAAGTCTCAACCTGTGATGGTTTAAGGATGACCAACAACTCTGGAATGCTTATGCAATTCCTGGAACTCTTCCAAAACTGGCAAGAAGCTGGAGTCTTCTGCTAGAGGAAGTGTTCTCAATTTTGTCTCGGAACTCTTCCAAAGCTGGCAAGAAGCTGAAGTCTTCTGCTAGAGGAAGTGTCCCATATTTCCCACTGAAGGCATGTTCACGCATCTTTGTCTCTGGCTACAACTCTGAAACTGGTGTGGCAGGTTGTGGCTCAGGCTCGCTTGATGTGGCTTTGAAGCTTGTAGATGACCATCATTTCCCCCCCTGTCAGATACAAGGTGAGAAGATGGAGAAAACTCAACTGCAAGACTGTTCAATATTCTGGAACAAGTTCTGACATGTGTTTGGAATATCTTCTTGGCTGTTGATGCCCATTGCCAAGAAGCGATCCATCCTAGATGAATCTTTGTTCTTGCAGAACGTTTGTTTCTGAAGCATCTGTGTGATGAATGACTAGTTTTATGGCAGTGCTTACATGGATGAAGATCAAAACAGTGATCTTTCAAATGGCCAACTCGGTCACAGTGTTGGCATTTCACGATCTGTTGTTGTTGTTTCTGTTATGGAAGAGGAGCAGAGTCTGGAACAGCTGAAGCTGAACTGTCATGAGGTGCAGGTGAACTGTCATAAATGAATCCATCACTCTGAAAATGAATGGGTTTGGCGTAGTCTGGGATATGAAAGGACAAGTCCTTGTCATATCCAAGACCGGTTCTGTGCTTGTTGTGGACAAGCTGTTCCCAAGGTCTGATGATGGGCTTGGGAGGTGCAGACTGAGTTTCTGCATCTGCATGTACAACTGCTGCTTTATTTGAATGAACAGTAACATTATTGACATGCTGCTGATGGGTGCTTGTCTCAATGTTCTGAACAAAAATAGGTTCAGAATGGTGTCTATTTTGATGTAGCTCTTCTTGCTGTAGCTGTGATTCAAGATGCAAAAAATCAATCTTTTCCTGTGCATTTTGTAGACAAGTCTGAATTTCTGAGAGAGAGGCTTTGCTGATTTGGAATGTGTCATTAGAAGTAGATTGTATTAGAGTTTTCAAAAATTCTAATACTTCACCAATTTGATCCATTTTCCCAAAAAAAATGCAGTGTCTTAATGATACTTAAAAGCTTCTTGGAAAGATATTTCAAGCTTCTTAAAAATGGAGCATTACTTTAATCAAAAATCCAAATCTTATGCAAAGACTAGCCAAAACTATTCCATAGTCAATAACAAATCTCTTCGAACTTCTCCAAAAATTATGACAATAATAAAATCATGGGCCTGATATTCACATCAATGAAAATTTGATGGAGACTTTAACCCTTGATGAAAAGCGGGAGTGGGTTTGAGAGCTGTCCCACAAAAGTATTTGATATTAATGCAGATACACAAAAGGTATATGTGCACGATGCTGAAGCATATTCCTATGATGATAAGGTCATCAAGAAAGCTTAAATCAAGTCACCAAAAACAGTATCATTCCATCCTGGCCATTTCCTTTGAGGCACGACAAAGAGTCAAAACATAAGTCTGACCCAAACTCTGACTGCTACTCTCTATAGCAACTAAAGCAAATAAATCCACTGCCAAGTTAATTAGCAGAACACCTGTATAACATGCACCAAGAGACCCAATCAAAGCACATGCAATCTGGTATTGTTTGTTCTTCCACAAACAAGGCTTCATTGAACCTCTGCTCTCCTTGCAAAGATTGTTAATAGATGAACCTTCCAAAAAAACGAACCCTTGTTCTTCCTATGATTCCTGTGCATGATGTTATAGAGACATGTTGAGATCACTGAGATTTTTTAGGCCATAGATATAACATGTTTCTTCTCAAACCTGAAAGAGGATCAATATTGTTGCAAAATGTACTTGGTGCCTTAGGATTACTGTAGGAAGAGAATCTTCGTAAGATGATAAGATCAAGAGATGTTGGGAGACTGATGCTATAGAATGACTTCTACAAATATCTCCTTAATCTCTGAGAACAATCTTCAATCAATTTCGAGACTGATTTCCCAACCGGGCCAGTGACATCAAATCTGACAGATGGCTTACAAGAATTTGATCTCTGAAATGGCTACTGAATTCATTAATCGGAACCATACAATATTAACTTCAATGAGTCATCAAACCCTTATGCATAACATACTGGGGCTGAACATTTGTGCAATGATTGAGACTATATGTCCTTGTCAGAGATTGCAAACATTGTCATAGTTGGCGTGACAGATGACATCTGTATATATAGCAGAATAATAGCCAGGGATTGCACTCTATCGTAGTCGTGAAACCACGCACTAATATGTGCCCATGCTGATGATGCACACAACATGTTCTGCGCTCTCTTTCGTCCAGCCAATGAAGACAATTGAATCGATAGACCCCAAACCCTCCTAAAATGGAACCTTCAGCAAATGCTCTGGGATTGATTTTGAATTGCGCCGGAGCCAAAATGGGACCAGAATGCGGGCAGATCGCAACAAGAGATGACCCGGGCAGCTGCATGGAGGTGAAACTCCACCGAGATTTGCATCGGAGGCAGTTTTTAAGCCCCTTCAGCTCAGCTCCGCTCTGCTCTTACCTATCCTGAGATATTAAAAAAACACTATAGAAATAGGCCGGGAGAATATAAATGAGGACGGGAGGTGCCACTCGGCCCCGCATGTCCAGAGTAGATCCTGTGAGATTTCAGACTCCTCAATTCATACCCATGAAAAGGTTCGACTTCAAATATCCGAAGAATCAACACAAAGATATTATCACCAAAAAAGGCCGTAAGTTTTCCACTGTTAAGTCTGTATGTGTCTCTGTAATAACCATTTGGAAATTACAAAACCAAGCTTCCAGAATCAAATCCAATTCACGCACTCAATTTCCACAAACAATTTCCACACCCACAGCAGCATATATTCCTCAATCAATCTCAAAATATATTGGCTGAGCACAATTTAAAAGGGTGCGCTTTACCTCAGAGTTTAATTAACACAATATTATAAATGGAGTCTTACCTTGACCGCAGGAAGAGGAAAAGGGATAAAATTGTGTTGGCCCCTGAGTATCTGTTTTTAGAGCTAAAACCCACGGGCGATGATGAAACAAGAAGCTGACTGGAAGGTGAGATGAATGCAGTGAGACCAGGGAGCTATTGTAAATACCGTGACCGCCCCACGAGCTTCAGGCACGCGTTCCTCTTTCTCACATGTTTGGTGTGCAGCTTCAGGGAGTGTTTCTCCTCTTAGACGTTTGGTATGTCAGGCAGCGTTTCAGTAATGTCAGAACAGGTGACAGACCAGCGCAAAGAGAAATCAACCAAAGGTTGGTTATTCAATGCTACACGATTGGCAAGAGTTATCAATGCACCGAACAGCACACACCAGAAACGACCAGCACAATGAGCAGAGGAGTAACACAGATAATTCAACGTTACAATAGTGGGTTTGTAGTAGAGGCAGCGCTGGACAGTAGCGCTTCAGAAGAGCAGGGCGCAAGTAGCAGTATGGCAGCTTATGGAGCAGGTAATTGAATATGGAGCAGAGCGCAGGGATGGCAGAATTAATGGAGCGTTACAGAAGACTAGGCCAGCTCTAGTCAGCACTATTCAAGGCAACTCAGACCAGTTGCTCAGGGAAAACAGGCCACACATCATGGCTCTGATACCATGTTAAACAGACATGGTGAACGAGAAAACAAATAGAAAGATAAGCTTGCATTGCTTTTTTACAATAGATGTACATTTATAGTACAATATGGTGACCGTTGGGATTCACATCCCAAGGTCCCTTGGACTACTTAGTCTGTTTGGCTTCCACACTAACCCATTAGGATTAGGTGTCCAACATGAATGAATCTAACAACGCATTGGAACATAATGAAACATATTTAGAGGTCTAGGCTAGAGACGTGCTCCGGCGTCGTTAAACCTAGTCACTTTTGTTTCCACTCAAGGTTGGGTGATTCCTCCTTCTGTGACTCAATAGTGGTCTAGTACGGAATTGTGCTCCCTCATACCATCGAGTATATGGGGAGACCCCACTAGGTTATCATCCTTTATCCCTAGGAAGCCGTGTCTGCCGCCTTACGACCCGTAACGCACCAAACATAGCATTCGGGAAGATTGATTGCCGTACGGAAAGTCCTTGGTTTTCATATGATTTCCAAGGTGTATATGTAGTTTTATGGATTGTCTGGTAAACCTTTTGCCTAGTTCTCCAGAGTCATCATTTTTGACCCTTTTCAGACTCCCTAAAAGAAAAGGTTCATCTGAGCATTTGTCACTTCAGGCTCATTAAATATTCGAAGGAGACTAGAGTCATCTTTTTGTTCTTTTCTCGACTCTTTAAAGATGAAAAGGTCAAGTTATGTCCTTGTGTCTTAAAATTTATTCGGCCACGTTCACATTTACCCTGTTAGATCTTGTTTGCGTTAGCTTGAGTAGGGTCCTTTCTCGTTAGTTTGCCTAGGATTTTTTGAATCGAATCATCCTGGCAGAATCATCGATCCCATCTCCCATCCCAAGTGACCAAGGGTCTCCTTCTTATGTTGCTCCTGAGACACCGGTTGGTAGTGGTACTCTTCCTGTTATTCCAAGTATCCAATTGCTGAACTCCCACGCTCCAGAAGACGATTTTGGCAATCTAAATTGGAACCCTATTTGGGAGCCTTCCGAAGAGGATACTCCTTTTACTCCAACTGGTGTTTCGGTCCCAATGTATTCCTCTGATATGGATGACACATCTCCCATCGCGAGTGAAACACCCGTTGCGACGAGTGTCAAAACTCCTATCTCAATCGAAACCCCACCCTTCAGTGTCACCTCTCTCGGTGTCACGTTGCCCTTACGCTATAGGGCTTTGAGGGATGTTATGGGTTCTAGGAACTCCTCCTCGGGTACCATGTGGAATCGTAACATCACTCCCACTTCGGGATCTTTCATTCCTCAAATTCACAATACAGCTGTCACTTTAGTCTCGAATATTCCGACTGTCTATGTAGCTTCTTCAGCCCCTGTTGTTAGTGCCGTTACGACATCCTCGATTGTAACCACTGTTGTTGGTCCATCCCACGGTTTGGTAAATAGTGGCCAGTCGGTACCTACATTCAGAGTTGTCGATCCTACACTTAGTGCCCCACCTTCTTCTGGTTCTATTCCAGCAGGGGGGGCATATGATTAGTATTTGCAAGCCATCCAGAATCCGGGCGCGTAAGGTCCAGTTCATTACTATGACCCCGTAGGGCATCATCTTTATATTGGAACCCTTTCCATCTCAGCCTGCGGTTGAGGTCTCGGTCCCGTTAAATGTTGCTTAGGGTACCACTTGCTACGGTGGTGGCCAAGCACCCCTTTCGGATCAAGGACCACCTTATCAATGTCAGTTGTCTTACGCGCAACCTTCTTATGGGCAGCAGTATTATGGGCAATCTTATCTAGGGCAGCCTGGAGGCCCACAAGGACAACCCTTTCAGGGACAACCTTCAACCTATGGTGGTCCATCTTTCACTTATCTTGGGCAACCCTCTAGAAATCCAGGACAAACTTATATGCAACAAGGACAACCTGGGGTCCAGCAGGGATACCCTTCCGGTCAACCCTCTGGGAATCCAGGACAACCTTATATGCAACAAGGACAACTTGGGATCCAGTAGGGGTACCCTTCTAGGCAGGGTGGTCAGCCTTACGTACAGCAAGGCCAACCCACTTTCCAGTTTGGTCAATCGTCTAGACAAGTTGGTCAACCTCAAGGACAACCAACTGTCCAGTCCGCTCAGCCATCTTTTCCATCGGGACAACCCTCGGTTGTGCAGGGAAAACCCAAAACCCAGCAAGCTCAACCTTCTGGGAAAGTGGGTCAATCTCAAGCTCAACCAGGACAACCTTCTGGCCAGATGGCCCAACCCCAATCCTCTCAAGGACGTCTTTTTGGGCCTGCTCAACCAGGAATGCAAATGGTTGTTGCTTCTCAAGCTCCATCCAGTTTCCAGCCCCAGGCTGGTCCCCAGACCCAAGCTGGTCTTCAAATTCAAGTTGGGTTTCAATCTCAACCTCCTTATCAAGCACAACCTGGTTCCCAGGCTCAGTATGGAGCCCAACAACCTTATAGTTTCCAGCAACCCCGGGGGCAAGCCATCCAGTTATGGATATAACCACTATGTCTAATTCTGGAAATACTTCCGAGGTTAATGCCATCCATTCTACCACGACGGAAAAAGCCTCGAAAGGAAAAAAGAAGGGAAAAGGGAAAAATAAACCTGATCAACCTAAGCAGGATTCCCCTAAACCTCCACCCAAGGAAGGAGCCAAATGTAAACCAAAGTATCCTTGTCTTATCTGTGACGAGGATCACTACACCAAAGACTGCCCAAGGCGGTCCAAAGTTAGTCGCTTGTTGAAAGGTGCTCCTAGGACTCCTGCGGTGCTGAAAGAACCTTTCCCCTTGTAACAAACACAAATGGTGGCTGACCCATCCTCATCTTATTCTCCCTTTGGTTCTCAAGTGTTCATGGCTAGAACGATTCCCGTTCACATTACTACTCGAGCGAAAGAATATCTGTCACTTACCGGGAAAGAGCCTGAGGTTCCCTGAAGCACTCCTCCGCCCAGTTCTGGTTCGCTACATATCGAGAGACCTACCACTGAGATGCCTATTTGACCCCCTCCTAAAGGTGTACTCTGGAGATCTTCTTACAACCCTAATGCTCCTGCTACCCAGCACTACAGTATCATTGAGGACTTAGCTCAGGCTCCGTCAGCTATGTCTGCTCTAGAAGTTCTCTAGAGTTGCCCCTCCCAGAGGAAGTCCTTGCGATCGGCCATCAGTGGCATCGACCTGGCTGACTCAGATTTGATTACTTTCGATCTTGAGAGCCATGTACTGAGACTGCCTCACGATATTTCCTTCCTTATCCAGGTCATCATCAATTCTAAAATGATTCATCGTACAGTTATTGATGAAGGCGCTTCAACTTGCATTATTTCTGTTGCTTGTTGGAAGGCTATTGGTTCTTCGACTTTGAGTCAGTCTCCTACAACCTTGGAAGCCTTTGACGGGAGAGAGTCTCGCCCTTACGGTATCCTCCAATGCTTGCCTATTACTTTGGAAAGGGAAACTGTTGATGTGGAAGTGAAGTCGTTGATGCTGATTTACTTACTACCTCCTTTGGGCGGAAGCTGGATTATATGACATCATGCGTGCTTCATATCTTATTTTCATGTCATCGTTTCCCTCATCAGGGAAAATTGTCACAGTAGACCAGCTCTCTTTCTTCGCTTCCTTTCCGAGGCAACGTGCCTTTTGTGGAGCATACCTCCATTCCATTAGAGAGTGTGGGAGCTGGGCTCTTTAAAGATCCTGCCCTCATGGGTGTCTTTTCGCTCCCGCCTCTGAATGTCGCTTCCGTCAATATGATTTCGGTTCATTATGATCCTTGGGTTCTTCCCCCCATTGACCAGATAGAATCATGGGGCGATGCGATGTCATTGAGTCCCGCCGAGCTCAACTACGTCGAGATTGTTTCCGTATCGGCTCCTCCTCCTAAATTTGCTTCTTTGAGCAGAGCTCTTGACTCGTATGCTCATTCCCCTTGGCTTGGAGGCTATGCTTCTTCGAATCCTTTAAAGGAAACATTTCCTTATGATGAAGCCATTATAGAGACTATGTCTCTCGAGGAACCCCCTTGATCCAATCTTCACCATCGTTCCTCGTTTCTCCCTACCCATCGAGAAATGCTTGCCTGTCTTGAGCGGTTTGCTCGTTGTCTCCCTACACAACCCCTTCAGACACCCATCCAAGTATATCAAGTATCCTCTGAAGGGAACATGGGAAACATCACGCAAACCCAACCGATCGACATCTCTGTTAAACCAGGGATTGTCGAGCATATCCATATTGGAGTAACTTGTACTCCTCAGGAAATTCAGCTTTATAATGGTCTTTGTTTCGAGTTTCGTGACGTCTTTACTTGGTATTACGAAGAAATGCTCGGCATCAACCCAAGCATTGTGGTGCATGAGATACCCACGTATTCAGGAGCTAAGCCTGTCCGACAACGTTTACGCCCCGTGAACCCCCGAAAGGCTGCGACCATTAAAGCAGAAGTCAAAAAGCTTCTCAAGGCTGGCTTTATCTACCCCATCCCACTCACAGATTGGGTTTCCAACATCGTCCCTGTGGATAAAAAGCAGGGTACCATCAGGGTCTGTGTTGATTACCATGATATTAATCGAGCCCGTCCCAAGGATAACTACCCCACACCCTTCATTGACCAGCTCATTGATGAGTGTGCCGGAAGTGAGATATACTCGTTTATGGACGGTTTCTCTGGTTATAACCAGATTAATATCGCGCCAGCGGATCAGCACAAAACTGCCTTTATCTGTCCGTGGGGCACTTTTGCTTACAAAAAGCTCCCTTTTGGTATGAAGAACGTCAGTGCTACTTTCCAACGCGCGATGTCTTACGCATTCCATGATATTCGACACATCGTGCAACCTTACTTGGATGATCTACCAGCTCATTCAGCTAAGTGTCAAGACCATCCCGCTCATCTCTGCAAAATCTTTCTTCGCAGTCGACACTACCGTATTCGGCTCAACTCGCATAAGTGTGTCTTCTATGTAGAGTCTGGTAGACTTCTCGGGTTCATCGTCTCCCGAGAGGGCATCCGTCTGGATCCCCTTAAAGTTGAGGCCATTCTGAATCTTCCTCCCCCTGCTTCCTTGCAGCAATTGCAGAGCTTGCAGGGTACAACAAATTTTTTATGATGCTTCATTCCGAATTATGCCGAGGTGGCCAAAGGTGTTATGCGGTTACTAAAGCGAGACACCCCGTTTCGATGGGATGCCGCTGCTCAAGAGTCCTTCAAGCATATCAAAGCTCTCCTCGTTTCTGCTCCTTTGTTGTGTCCTCCTAATTACCATCGTGATTACACTTTGTATCTGGCCACTGCCGATACCACTATTGGCATGGTTCTCATTCAAGATGATGATGATGGCACTGAACACGTCATTTATTATCTCAGCCGCAATTTATTAGATATGGAATCTCGATATTCTCACATCGAGAAGTTGACATTGGCTACCGTTTGTGCCGTCCAATGTTTCCGCCATTATATCTTGTTGCGCACTACGACAGTGATCTCTGATTCCAACCCAATAATGTACATCTTGTCACGTCAGCTGTTGGGGGAGAGGTACTTGAAGTGGATTGTTATCCTCCAAGAGTTCGACTTGGAATTCACTACTACCAAGTCCAAGAAATCCCTTGTCTTCGCTGAATTGTTGTGCTCTTTGCCATCTCTTACCATGTCCTCTCGGTTAGAGCACCATATTCTGGACGAAACCCTCTTCTTAATCAGCACCCTCGATCCCTGGTACGGGGATATCATTGTCTATTTACATACGTCCTCTTTTCGTCCCGAGACATCTAAGGATGCTCGATGATAGATTCGCCATCAATCCCAACCATATCGCATTGTTGGTGACACCCTGTACTGCCTCGGCATTGATTCTGTTATCCGCCGATGCTTAACTCTCGAGGAAGCTGAGAGAGTTTTAAATGACTACCATTCTGGCACCTATAGTGGTCACATATGTGGATATGCTACTACACAAAAAATCCTCTGTGTGGTTACTTTTGGCCCTCCATCTTTGAGGATTGTATTCTTGCCATCCGCTCTTGTTATGAGTGCCAAATCTACCAAAGGAAAATGCGTGCGCCTCTCACTCCACTGCACCCCATTGTTACCATGGGCCCTTTTGCAAAATGGGGCTTTGATTATATGACTTGTAACCCTCACTCAGCAAGAGGGCATGGGTATATCATCATTGTCGTTGATTACTTCACGAAATGGGCCGAGGCGATGCCCACATTGTCTGAAGATGGTCACACCGCGACGCAGTTTTTATTTATTCATGTTGTCTCACGGTTCAGAGTCCCTCAAGCCATTATCACTGATCACGACAAGCATTTCCGTAATCATATGATGACTGAGCTTACAACCCAGTTGGGCCTACGGCATGATAGCTCGACTCCATACTATCCTCAGGCCAACGGTCAAGTAGAAGCCGTCAACAAGGTTCTATTTATGATGCTTCAACGAATCATTGGCATGCATAATTCCAACTGGCACTTGATGTTGTTCTCTACCTTGTGGGCCTACCGGACCTTTGTGAAGGATGCCACCGGTTTCACTCCTTTCCAATTGGCGTATGGACTGGAGGCTACCCTTCCCATCGAGTGTGATATCCCTTCATTAAAATTAGCCGTCGAATTACTCCCTGACACTACTCCGGTAGAGGAACGTCTTCTTTACCTGGAGTGGATAGATGAGACTCGTCAACTAGCCTCTTTAGCTATCGAAGCACAGAAGAAGTGAGTGAAAAATCACTTCTATCACACTGTTCATCCTCGTTCTTTTGTTGAGGGAGATTTAGTCCTGCTCTACAATCAAGCCAATGATAAGCTGGGGGCAGGGAAATTCGAGCCCATGTGGCACGAGCCTTACATTGTAAAGAGAGTTTTGCAAAAAGGGGCCTACGAGCTGATTTACTACGAAGGGAATCCCCTTGATAAGCCCTGGAATGGGCTTTACTTGAAAAAATATTATGCATGAATCCCAGGCACTCTATTTTTTGTACATACATGTGCTTTAGCAAGTGTGTTGTGTGTGCATGTTTTCATGTTTTTGTCTTAGTGTGTTGGTGTGATTGCCGCTTATTGTGTCCTTTTTCTTCTTGGACAGATGTTTGGTTCGCCTTACATTGGTTTCGCTGATGGTGCCTCCCGCAGTACACGCAACCTGTCCTCTGCGGCATGGGTGATCTACAATCCTCATGGTGAGCTAGTAGACCTTCAAGGGGTTTGTCTAGGTTGTACCACGAACAATGTTGCTGAGTATAGTGCTGTGATTGAGTTGCTAGCCGAGGCGATTAATCTCGGTATTCGAACATTGGTTGTGAACCTGGACTCTCAGCTTGTCGTCCGCCAGCTCAATGGGCGATATTCCGTCAGAGACCATCGGATTTTAAGGTTATATCTACGTGTTAAGTTGTTAGAAAGGGATTTGATTTCATCACATATCAACATATTCCAAGATGATTTAATACGTTAACTGATGCATTAGCCAATTATGTATTGGATAGACATTTGCATAACATGTAATTTAAAATAGCATAAGAAGCATAAAACACAATAAACCATAAGCATATGTATATATATGTATATGTCCAAATGTTTGCACATCGTGCATCATCAAAAAATAATACATGTTTGTCTTAATACATCCGGAGACAACATGTCTCTCAAAAAATATGCATGAAAATAAAGCCTAGATGACTAATCCCTATGGTTCTCATGATAGCACATCACTGCTCGCACTAGGTGTCTCAAGAGATGGTGGATGCGACTGGGCACCCCCACCGTGTGTCTCTGGTACACTAATGGGACATTCGCTAGCCGAGCATAATCTAGAATCCCTTGAGAAATACCCTCAAGGTTCTGGATAAGTTCTCCCCCCTCGACACCTTCCTCCTGAGGATCTGCTGCAGGTTGTTTTCTCCTCGAGATAGGAGACATGTTGGCTGGTCGCTCTGGGCCAACGTCTGCATATACATATAATTGTTGTTAGAACAAGCATGTCTTAACAAAAAAAAATCATAAAACATAAAATCAAAAAGAGGTCATACCTAGCTCCTCATCCCAATCCTCTCCCTCTGGCAGTGGGAGATCAGGGTCACCTGTGAAATTAGTCCTTGCATACAGCCAATCCTCGACCACTATCAGTTGGTGGCGGAGCCACCCAAAAACTCAGGCCTCCAAGACATTTGCTGGCCTCCCCCCCCTCTAGGCATCAGCGCGGCCCAACGAGCCATTCTCGGCTCTCGAGGCACCAGATCAGGTACAAAGGCCCCTTGGCCCTAAAATATTGGTAACTATTCCAAAATGAACGTCACCAGAATAGAGCCATACCCGAACTACTGTAGTTTGCCTCGCTTACCTTTTGTAAGTTGTCTCTTCATGTTGGTAGTCACTGCTGTCGCCCAATCAAAGATAGTCAGATTCAGACACTCTGTGGCCAATATGAGTTGGTTCTTTGTTGCCTCGTGGGGCGCCTGCACCCCCGCAACCTATGTGATGGTAAATAACACCACTTTGAGTGTTAGATCCTGAATAGTGGCAATATCCACCTTTGAACTTCCGAATCCGAATTGTGCCCCTGGGCACACCCGTGCCATCACCTCCTCCATATTCTCACCAGATGGCCTACTACCTGTCAATAGGGGCACTGGCTCTCTACGCGATAGTCCTGTGATGAAGTAGACATTGGATACGTCTAGTTCCAACACCTGATCTCGTATACGGAACACTTGCTCGTGTTCGTCCCAAAGATTGATCAAATACCATAAGAGCTCTGGTTGAGCTCGTAGGTAAGGCGTGAGGAAGTATTTCTTTAGCCCACAATTCCTAAGGGCTTCCATGCAATCTTCATTTGCTATGGCCAATTCATCCACTCTATCATGCTCCCTTTCCTTCCATTGGATCACCATTTTTTTCGTTTCCCTGCAGTCACAAGATCAAAAAACATAAATTAGATCTCTGGTAACCTAAGAAATGGAGTTAAAATGCATTTAAAATGTTAAAATTTGAAAAAAGGATGCGCTTGGTCGTTGGCACAACTGTTTTTAAAATAGTCGCGCCCATTGGCATGGGCGTTTGGGATAAAAAGGCCCATTGGCGCGAGTCCGTGCCCGATACCCGCGCCAATGGGCGCAACCCTAATTTTTCAAACTCCCTCCACACAGGTTGATGGAGTAAGCAAAAACAACTAAAAATTGGACTAAAATTGAGTATGAGAAGGTGCCTCTTACCTGGAACTAATGGCATTCCAAATGGTCGCACGGATTTGTCACAATCATCACCCGAAGATCGCACACCAAAAGCACTACTGTCGCTCTCCAATGAGGTAAAAGTAAAAAGTAAATTTAGTTTTTACTATTTTGACATATTTATGGCTTTTTAACTCAAAATAGGTTTTTAAAAGTCATTTTTTATGAATATTTTAATATATTTTTGTCGAAAATGGGGTTTTACACTTTTTTTTGTGCAGCGACAGGTTTTTATGCAGCTTAGATGGTGAAACGAGTTGTATTTTACACTTTTTCGGACTTGGTAAATACATGAAAAAGTCATTATGGAGTCATCTTTTTGCTCTTTTTGACTCTCTAAACATGAAAAGAATGTCGAGTTATTCCTCTCGACCCGCTAAACGTAAATGAGAGGTGGTCGTCTTTAAACTCTTTTTCGACCGTGTAAAGACAAAAAGATCGTCAGGCCCTTGTCGTTTCAGGTTCGTTAATGGTTACGAAACGATGTGGTTTCGATCACTTTTTTACTTTTTCAGGTCGAAATCACTAATCATGAAAAGTACTCCTCGATCGTAATGGTCAGGCAGCTCTTTCAAGTATTGTTTTATACTTTTTTAGGCTTGAGAGACACAACTTTATGAAAAAGGACACCCCTGGAGTTTACTTTTCCGCTGTCTTTTCAAACTCTCTAAACATGAAAAGATGCCGAGTTCTTCCTTTTTCAGACTCATTAAAACTTTATGACATTGGATTCTGTTGAAATGACGCTTTACAAGCATATGTTATCCCCGTCAAGCTTGTCATTAAAAATAACCGGGGTACTCGCCAGAAATGGTGGGGAAAATGGAACCAGAATCATTGTCGTGTCGGCAGTATGTCGCTCTTGAACATGGCACTTTTCTGCATTCATGTCTGGGTGGGGACATCTCATCTCATTTTTCACTTGCCTCTGTGGGTTTGGGTGATCCTGTTTGACCTCTCATCTGCTTGTTGTCTTGTCACCATGACCTTTGATCATTTGATGTCAAATATTGCTAGGTCCACTGTCGTGCCACCAATATGTTCAAGAGAAGTTGACCTCTGCGAAAAAATCAACCTCCCTCTAATAACTCACATAATCCTGATTCACAAAACATATTATCCTCCTCTATCTCGCATTGATGATGTGGGAAACACTATGGCCCACCTTCGATCAAGGTCGCTTCCTGTCGACTTCAGCTCATTATCCAGGAAGTTGACCTAGAGACTCCCTTCAGGTGCTTTGGAGCCTGCATGCCTCAATGGCAGGTTCTTCATGTTCGATGCGAGGTTTTCATCATTGGCCTCTGATCAAATGATTCTACGGGTGTTCGACGCCGGCTCACTGATTTGCACGCCATAGATTGTACCTATAGTACCTTGAGGGCCATTGTCATTATTGGTGGTACCTCTCACGTCTGTTAACAGTTTTCATCGTTGACTGGTAATTAGACGATGTTGTTGCATGTTCGACTTCGACTCCCATATTCGCATGCTTGAACTTGTACTTTGTTCGGATCGAGATGGAGTGCAAGACCCTGGATTTTGTCTGTTGGGATCCAAGTTGCAATTTTGTGGATTATTATGATTATTACATGACTCATTCACTGGATGGCTACGACCATGCCTGAGTCTATTTATCGATCCTCATTGGATGGTTATGTCCATACTTTGGATCTAGATTTTTATGTACTCTGCTATGGATGGCTTCGCCCATACCACATATATCGTGTACTTGAGATATTCGTTGTACTTCTCCACACAGGTTTTCCGGCGGCAGTGTTTTCGGTTGGACATGTTCTTGTAAAGCATTTCACCCCTCTCTCTCTCTCTCGAGCCTCATGCTTTAGGAGGCATCTGTTACACATAAATTTGTCACCGTCCCTGTTACCCCCTCTCTCGCATCTTGGAGGACTCATTCCGGGACCTGTGAGAAGTGACATAACCTACAAACACTTGCATTACATTCCCCTGAGCATGAACTTCATTTGCCCTAAAGACATCTCCTGCTAAAAATCCATAAAAACAGTCCTTTTTCCATTGGCGTAGTTTCACAGTGCAGCACTCGTGCCAATGGGGGAAATCTTCTAAAGAGGGCGCGCTAGTTGGCGCTTTGTCATAGAGTCGCACTCTCGCCAGCCATAATGGGTAGTGTTTTTTAACAAACCAACAGCGGAAGATTCATCCTAACCAACTCCTAGACTGAATCTATCTTGAGTTGGGTGGTTTGGCTTCGAATCTCCATAGAGAGGAAGTGGTTTGCCACCTCTCATGGAAGCTTCTTT
>APFE030162306.1:688-38416 GCA_000404065.3 Pinus taeda | reverse complement strand
AACTTTCCGGACCGAAAACACTAGTTGGTGATGAAATCCAATGTCGCAGAGTTCGATACAGAAATAGCGGTTGGAACAGTTACCCCAGCAACTTGCTTAATGAATAGACTGGACCAAGTTCCTCCACTTTAACCGTCTCGAGTGAAGTGAACCCCCCAGAAAATCCAAGTGAGTCTAGCCGACGTCTGCTCCAGGTACAGTGGGATCTCCCTCCACAGTCACCTTGGGTAGAATCCTAAGATAATGGTCACTAAGGTCACCAACAGCAACAAATACACCTGGGGGAACAGTCTACACTCCGACAGCACGCAAGGGCAGAGTAACAAGCTCAATCCCCTTACCGGCTCCTTGATAATGTTTAATCCAAGGTTTACCGATAGGTGATCCCCTGGCTCCTCAACAATAATCTGAGGTTTACTGTTTGTAATATGTGTGTGTCTGGCATCATTCCCAACGAGGGAGGATTGATCCCCTCACTGGTTCGAACATGAGCTCGTGCTTCTCTTTTAAGAGGAGCTTTCCCAGAGTATAAATGCAACAGCTAGATTTATCCTATCACAAGATAAGCTACTTGTTTGGTTTTGTAGTCTTGGAGAGTTAATTACTCTCCTACTCCAAGACACTAGCCTGATCTATATTGGTGCTTCAGAGCCCTCGTAAAAGAAAAATTTCTAAGTTGATTTTACTTTAAGCATTGATTTTATGGCTTTTCTTTAAGGCAAAAGGTAGTGAAGATGAAACTGATGATGTGTAGACTCGACTCAAATTCACTAAAAAGATGCACCTAGGATGATTTACACTACTTTTCTTTTTCAATGAATTCTCTAATTAAGAGAGTTGGAGAATGCAAACTTTTAATAAAATCAACTTTCTTAATAGACAATCAAAGAAACAATCTCTTTATCTTTTCCAAGCACACAACACATCACCACTCATTACTTGCACGAAAATTCCTCTCTTTCAAAAACTTGAAAAGCTACTTAAAACAAACTTTGCAAAGGAGATCTTTTTGTATTTTCCTATTTAACAAAGCATATAAAACTATTCTAACAAAAGCAATTGCAAAATTTATAAAAATCTATGAAAAACTTCACTCAAAAGCAAATCAAAAGGAAATTTACCTAAAAGCAAATCTAAAGAGGCAAAAGCCTACTAAGATGATTCCGGGATGTCTTACTCGGCAACAATCAAACCAAGGACCAGTTCATGCAGAATCATAAACCAGTCAAAACAAAAAATCAAACTCTTTTTGTTCTTTTCTTAAGAATGAAATTCACAACTTCAATTAACAAGCTACTTTGAAATTCCGCAAAGAGGCAACACAAAGGTAGGTTGGTCACACAGGTAGACTTTACGATAGGTCCGACTCCTAAGAAGACTGACAAAACCAGAGAGATCCAAAGTTTCACAACTTCTAAAGTCAAATTCGCTACAGGACCAATGCAAAAATCAAAACCCTAAGGCGAGAATTTCTATGAATTTCACTAAAACTCTTGACGCTAACGAAACAAGTTCAGGTGAAGATCTCTGACAGATAACCAGTGGATCTGGGCAGTAAAACCTAATGAAAGACAAAATCTAAAGGAAAAAATGGACAAAATGGAAATTTTCTCAATTTTGACAGGGTACGCAGGCAGCCTGTTTGCATAGGTGCATCCACGCTCTGTGTACAAAGCTGCAGTGCGTACAGGTACGCACTGTGCCCAACTCAGAGGGTACGTACAACTGAAAAATTAAGAAAAACTAAATTCTAACTTAACTCTAAGCTAGCCCACCCAAATACACAGTCAAACAATCAAAAACAAAAAAAGAAATGACTCTTTTCAGATCAAAGTGTCACTCAAAGGAAAAATCAATCACATCAATGGAATCCCCAGTGGAGTCGCCAATTTGTCATGCGGAAAGAGTTAATCTTGCGGACAAAACCAACCTCCCTAGAAGCCTAAGACTTTCTAGTTACAAACAAGACAATTAAGAGCAATCCTTCTCTAAACATGCATTTATCACATGAGAAACCAAGTGTTTTAGATCCTACCTATAGTCCAACGCTGTTGTAGTAGTCTAGCCTCGTTGATCCAGATGAACTCCTCCTTCACTTCGAAACCTGCATTCACTAACAATCAAATGATTACATAGCACCTGAATATCTCATAAAATAAAACATATTCAGCATATAGACCAAGGAGTATATGAAACAACTCATTAATAACAAATTGTTGAGAAGAATGGACTTATTTGTATTAATAGGAAACAAAAGGAACCGTTACAACCTGAGCCTTGGTGTTGTGCAAGTTCCTCCCAGGGTCCAGCAAGAGTTTTCCTTTACTTTGATAAGCTCACCCACTTCCAAATGAAACAAGAAAGGATGGGAATCTCTCCTCACAAGCTTCTACAAGGAAGTCCTAATTCCAGCAGCATCTACCCTTTGGAATGTTCAGCTTTCAACCTCCCCTCCTCTGGCCTAATGCCTATATTTATAGTGTTCTAGAGGAAGTTAATCAGGTCCAACATCAATGGGATACTCCCTCTTTTGGATGGGGTAGCTCCTCTCTTGATGGGATAAGTTCCTCTATCATAGGGATGCATGAACCATCTGGAGGCGCTCAATACACGTCAAACAATCTTCTAGAATGCTCTAGAAATGACCACAAGTAACTTTTTTAAGATGAAACTCGCACCTTTTGACCTTTACAGGAGTATGCACCCATCCCTTTGACTTACAGAGCGTACAAGTACGCAGGTACAATGAGCTTGGGATGCATACATGCAGTCAAGGTAGAGAGAACCTGTGTACCCAGAGATAAACATGATTTTTAATGACTTTCACTCTTTCTTGAAGTTTGACATGGAGAGCAGAGGTATAAGGCTTGACAAGGAGGATAGTATGACTGTTGATGGAGCCATACTAACTGCAGATAGTCATGGTGACAAATTTTAGTGTAACACATACCTCAAAATTTTTATGTTTAGGGGGTCAAAACTGCTTCGAAAGTTCAACACTCAAAAAATTACTAAAAATAGTAAATTCTGCAATAAACAAGGAAACAAATGAAAACAACTGGAGGACTAGGTGGAATAGGTGGGAAAATACAAATATCCACTTGGATCAGTCCTCCCTCCTTTGGAAGAAATGGTCCCCATTGCGTGCAGAGCCTCCATGAGGTGATTAAATTTCTGTTGCACTTGGTCCCTAGTGAACCACTTTCCTTGGTGAAGGAGTTGGCATGCTTTGACAAAGTGATATAACTAGATCCTATGTTGGCGATTTCTCTTGATATGGGTGTCCATGATATGATCAATTATTTCCTGTTCCATGCTGTCAGGGTTTAACTCTGTTGGTGTCAGTTGTTCTTCAATGTTGGATGTGTCCAACAATGGTGGAAAGCATTGTTGAAGGCGATCTACATTGAACACTGGGTGAAAACCAAGGAAGGGTGGAATGCTGAGCTCAAAGGCATTATCCTCTATCACCTTGGTGATGGTGTATGGCCCATATTAGAGTGGGTGAAGCTTGCGGTGGGGTCCAGCTTGGCGCTCCTTCTATAAATGTAGCCAAACATTTTCGCCCACCTAGAACTTGTGTGGCACTCGATGTTGATCATGGAATTGCTTATACTTATCATTGGCTCTGTCCAATATATCATGGACCTATTGGCACATGTGCTGAATGCACTCAATGAAGATATTAGCCATGTCGGCTTTAGACTGGACGTGAGCTGAATCTATCTAAGTGGCTGCAAATGGAATGGCCACATCAATGGGACATAATGGTTGAAATCACAGCCCTACCTGAAAGGGGCTATGGCCTGTTGAGCTATGGAGAGCTCTATTGTAGTTGTGTTGGACATAGGGGAGGCTTTCATTCGATGTGCGTGGATTCTTTGAGTTGTATATGTGTAGAAAGTGCATGATCATCCTATTGACGACCTTTGTTTATCCATTAGTTTGGGGTGGAAAGTCGTGGACTTAGTAAGTTTGGTATCCAACATTGACCAAAGACTTGACCAAAATGCACTTAGGAATATGTTGTCTTGATCTGAGACAATGGACTATGGGATCCCAAATTGTACCCACACTTGCTCAAAGAAGAGCTCATCAATGGCTGTTGTTGTGATATTCTTCTTGCAAGTCGCCGTAATGGCCATCTTAGAGAATCTAGCGATGACCATGAAAACACAATCATTTGCATGCTTAGTAGAATGAAGGCCCAAATTTTAATCCATGAAGATGGATTCCCAAGGTCAACTAGGAGTAGGCAAAGGAGTATATAGGCATTTTGTCTTGATCATTGGTTTGGCAATGACACATGCAATGCACGATCGAATGTACTTCCCAACATCCTAACGAAGGTTCAGCCAATAAAAATACTTCTCTAGTACTACTACTATTTTCTATACTTCGAAATGTCCAACGACCTGACTGAAGTGCACCTCCCAAATCATATTAGCATGTGTTATACAACAAAATGACCCCCTTATCAGCTCAGAGGGGAAAGACATGAGAGCTGAAGAAAAGACCAAGATCACAAGCCTTGTTTCCACACTAACGCTGGCTAAACACTGACAACATGCTTTATAAAGCTTCTTTGTAAGCCTAAGGGAGCGTTAGTGACCCTACTAACTCTAGTTGTTAGTTCGGGAACAACGTTAGTGGATCCTAATGAGAATCTAGAGGTCAAAGGAGTGAATTGACTCATAAATATCTCTATATTCCATCCTAAATCTACTCAAAAAAGCAAGGAAACATCTCAAGTTCGACCTATTTGTGGGATTTCTAAATCCTAATGAAGGAGGCAAATGGGAAAGAGCTTAAAAACATGGCAACATCATTGCTTTTACCTTAAGAGACTCATGGGGGAACTTGGCAACCCTAACTCAATTGCTACATAAGCAAAGCTAGGGCTATGGTGATATGGGTTAGATCATTTGAAAGGATAGCTTACTTGATTGTCGATCATAGTCTCAAATCTAAGCATAAGAAGTTGGTAAGAAGGGGGAGAGAGAGAGAAGCTGGAGGGGTAAGGGAAGGCTTATGCAACAGATGGTTGTAATCACTCTTCTGGCATTAATATAGAACTGCAGTTGTATTGTCTACTCCATGGTGTTGGTACTATCATTCATTTACTTGTTTGTCTAATACCTTTAAGCATGAGTAGCTTAGTTATGTGTAACTAGATGTCTTTTATGTATTCATGTATTAGTTATCAAGGTTGTATGTTGTGATTATGCTTGTCTCTTCTATGTGCAGGACTTGATCTGGAGTTGGCTCAGGGGACTTCCACCTAGCTGCATTGCGCTCTCCAGCTAATCTACACGGAGGCTTGAGGTAATCAATCTGTTTTTCTTTGATAGTTAGTTATTGTTTATGGACATGCATGTAACTCTGTGACAACTACAGATAATCTTACAGTCTTCCAAAGGTCCCAGGAAGACCTTTAAGGGTATCTCCATTCTCCATACACCGTGCATTTTATCCTATAACAGAATTGATGACTCCACTGGGGACTATACATCTAGTTCCTGGTTCACCCAGATAGTTCTCAGTTTCCTCCTCCTTCTAAGACCTCCCTATACTTCTACATTCCCTTTCTGATCCACCAAAACCTTGCTGCATTCTTCCTCCATATACTTAGTCTTGAATATGATCCTAAAAGACCTATTTTGAACTCTTTTCCCACACTAACGTAGGTTAGCAGAGTAAACAGAGCTTTATAAAGCTCTGTGTCTGCACAAACAGTGCGTTAGTGGACCCAGTAACTCTCTATGGCCACTGCTACAAAGCGTTAGTCCCCCAAATCTTGACATACAACTGTGTCTGTAAACTTAAAGGGATGGGAAGCTTGCTCATGGACCGAAAAAGGATCTGCAGCTACATTTTGTTAGCAAGATGGGTGTCCTAAAATAATTTTTTTTTTAGGAAAAAAGTTTTTTTTCTTTCTTAAAAAGTTTTTATAAGAGAAAAATCAACAATTTTTTTATTATTATTCATTCTCTGCTTAGCTGGTTAGAATTTGCTTTATTTTGGTTTCAAATAGTTGTTAGAAAGCATTAGAAAGATTTCTGTTGGTTATGCATGTGTTATAATGACTAGGATGCATGGAACAAATATGAATATGTGAAAGACTCTCACTTATAGAATACAACTTGTTTCATCAAATTGAATATTTTTTAAGCATTGTCTTTTGCATGATTTTGAGTCAGAGTCCCACCACATTTCATACGTCAACTCCCCTACCGAAGACACTAAAAAAGTACACATAAAATTTACCTAAAATCAATTAGTAACTCTTTATTGAGAAAACAAACATTAGTTCAGGCTAGGATCTTGGGATAGGCAGTGTGAGTAAACTGCCCAAGATCATAAACCAACACTAGTGTCATTAAAAGACAAAAAATTCCTTCTGCACTCATACTACCGGGACCACTCCAGTAAAAGCATAGCTAAATACGAGACAACATTAGACTGTAAGTGAAGGTAGCCCGCCTTCTCTTACAACTCCTTTGGGTATTATGTGTATTAGGGATCCCTTCAGGGATTTTGGAGCTTAGTCGGGGTCTCAGGTATCCTGCCCACACAATGTACTATCTGCGACTATGTCCCCGTTGGTGGTGTCTATGATCTGAGGTATCCTTAGTGGCCAAAATTTTAGGGAGTTACACAAGATGACTAGGGCGGGCTGCCCTGGTACCTAACATAGATGGATCTACTCTGTCTTCAGTTTTTGGGAGGATGCTTGTCTTCACGAGAGTACTTGGCCCCTCAATTTGAGGTTCGGGCGAAGCTCTAGAGTAACTGTAACTATACATTTTGCCAGCCCTCTCCGTTATTCATTGTGATACTGGGTTTCATCTCCACTGATTGATGCTTATCAGACAGGGTCATTTCCCTCTATTTGCTAATTGATCCACTTAGTGTATTTTTTATATTTTTTTAGGCACTTGAGTGTTATCATTGAGACTTTAACAAATATCACGATAAAATTTATTGATAAAAATTAACGGTCACTGTGGCTACATCCGGCCCTCAACGTCAATCTCGATGATTGTTAGGACTTCCTCCACTCATTGTGGAAGATTTGTCGAGCTCGAGTGAACTAGATTCCCCATCTTCAGGAAATCAGTCTCCAAGATCTCACACAGAATTTGTTTGGACAACCGACAATTCAAGTTTACTGGACTGAAGGATTTCTTCCTCCCTATAACCCTCCAATCACGAATGCATTGGACCCACTCTTGGTTCTCGTGGCACCTGTACTCCCTGTTTCTTTAGTTGGAACATTTCCATCCATCTCGTCGACGACTAACGGGTCATGGAACTTTGTGGACACTTTTGGTCCCCCACCACTTTCCCAGTCGACAGTCACCACCACACCGTTGATGGCGAATCTTTCTATCCCATTTGTCCCAGGTATAAACACTCACATGACACCCTCCATGAGTGGAACCCAACCTATGCTAGGTTCCACCCCTTTAGTGTCAAACTCTATACCTTCGACAAGTGCTACATACAATGCTCCTTATATCATTCAATATAACATGGTTAGCGTGGGTCCCGTCAACCAAAAAAATGGTTGGCATCCATTGTACAATTCAAACCCCCAGATCCAAGTATCTGGGGGCACTCCCAATATGCATATATTGGTCGAGAACGTAACAATTCCCCCTCTGTTTTCAAGCATGCATGGTAAGTCATTGATTGACATGAGCACTCCTTATGTCAATCAAGGACATATGGTTAGTTCCATGGCAGGCGGGAATCCTCAAGGAGGTCCCAACCAATCCATGGAGGAACCCTACTCACAATTTCAAATGAGCCAACGGGGCACTACTTATCCTAGGGGCAATTCTATACCCCAACATCACAATCCCCATGAAAATACACATTACAATGCCATACCCCAATGTAACTACTATACCACATAACCTATGTATAATATTGGGACTCAAACGAGGGGAGGACCGCAAGGATCCTCAAGTCATATGTCATCGCCTTGGTATGAGTCGGTGGCAACACACACTCTGCCTTTCTTGGCAACATTGGATATCCCTGACTTGTACAAACTTACAAATGACCCCATCTATCATAACTTACTTGCCCACCAATCCTGCATAAAATACCAAAAAACATCCTTAAGTTCGATGGGAAACAAGGGGAGGATCTAGGCACCAATATCACCACCTATCATCCTTGGTGTGTTTCTAACTCCATGGTGGGTAATAGTGTCCGGTTACGTCTTTTTCCTCACACCCTCACTGGAAATGTAGCCAAGTGGTACATTGAGATACCACGCCTGTCAGTAAACACCTTCGATGCTCTAGCGATGGAATTCTTAAAGCACTTCCAGCTACCCATCCGCTATGAGACTGGGATAGAGCTCCTCACTTCATTACATCAGGATACTTCCACCCACATCTCTGATCATATACATGAATGGAGATGTAGGTGGAGGTTAGTCAAAGCTCCCCTCCCAGACTATCTCTTAGCGGACTGGTTCTGCAAGTCCCTACTCCCACAAATCGCTAAAGATGACACCTTAGGTGGTGCGGTCATAGAAGACCAATCCATACATCATGCCTAGCACTTAGATCTGATATATTCACAGTCTGGCACTTTTTACGACGTAATCCCCAATTCCCCTCGCAACTCCAATGCTTCTACTACTCAGTACCCCGAGCGCACGCTGATTGAATTATCGGTGCAACCTCTGGGGCTGCTATAAATCAACTCAGTGGTCACATTGCCCAGATGTCAGTGGATCCCTCTACCAAATCGACTACTCTTCCTAAGAATAAGAAGAATAATAAAAATACTGCTGCTTCTTGGGAGCAATCAACAAAGAAGCAAAACCCAAAGCAGAAGGCCGCTACGCCTCCTGACGATGGAAAGGATAAACCCACCAAATTCCCTTGCAAAATCCGTGCTGAAGACCACATGACCTATTGTTGCTCGTGTCTTAAGGAATGCACAGATTTCATTGCTAAAAAGGATACTAGTAGGACCCCCGCTATCCTTAATAATCCTTTCCCTACTCAGTAGCAGCAACACCTTATTGCAAACCAACCCCAACCCCCAAAAGGGGGTAACAGTGGTTCACAACATCCTTCAGCTGGTGAAGGATACTCTATCGTTTACACCTTTGAAATGGTAGATCTACAAACAAGAGCCAAGTCCTATGGAGCTCCTGTCGCTCATGCATAGGAACTCTCCTCAAGTCAAAACCCACTGTTTCCTAACGATTTTCATATTGAAAGGTCAGTTGCTAACCTTGTGATTCACGCCCCAAACGGGGCACTTCGACGCATAAGGCACAATACATCTGCATGTGCCGCCCAAAACTACAACATTGTAGAAGACTTGGCACAAGCGTCGTCGGCTATGTCAGTGCTCGAAGTATTACAAACATGTCCAGCATAGAGGAAAGCTTTGCTTTTGACTATTGGTGGTATTGACCCACAGGATTCCATGCTTGCAATTTTCGACATGGAAAAGTGTAAACCTCCCCTTTCCCACCACCTTGCATTTCAGGTGCAATTTTTTTCGAACGATAAAGGTATACACAAAATTGTCATCGATGAAGGTGCTTCTACCTGCATCATGTCAACTTCATGTTGGCTCGCTTTGGGTTCTCCAACCCTATCCTTGCCATCAAATTCCCTTAAAGCTTTCGGCGACCACACTTTCATCCCAAAAGGTTACCTAGCTAGCTACCCCATCACCTTGTATGGGAAAATGGTAACAGTGGATAGAGAAGTTGTAGATAAAAATCTTGACTATAATCTCTTACTAGGTCGCAGTTGGATGTATCCCATGACGGCCACTATATCTACTGTCTTTCGCATCATCCTATTTCCATTGGATGGAAAGGTAGTTACAGTGGACTAGATGTCTTTCTACACCCCTGATTATTCCCCGTTACCAAGTGGCTTTGTACCCCTAGTAGGTGGACCTGACTCTTACATCAGTATTAGTACCGGTCTACTGAAGGCTTCTTCCCTGATGGGTTGTTTCCCTCTTCAGCTGCCCAAGGTTTCATAGACAGTCAATATGCTTTCATCTATTCCTCATGAACATACTGATCCATGGATCCTATCAGCTCCTTTAGACATTGACACTTACGGAGAACAAATGTTGCTGTCACCAACTGAATCGGCCTACCAAGCCATTCAATCTGCATCTGAATCTCCGGTCACTTTGGTTATGACCAACGGTACCACTCGCCCCCCCATAACCGCTCCTTTTGATCCACTCAATCAAGTCCTACCTACGGACAAAGCTATTAGAGAAATCATGAGTTTAGAAGAGCAACATTGGGAGGACTCGCACAATTGTGTTTCAATATCTGATTTGGACACGATGCCTCTTCAAATCTTGTCACCTGACATACCAAAAATTGTTTCCTCACCATATACAACTATATGAGCTTTGGACTCGGAAGGAAACATAAGCAAGCTTTCAAAGACATTGCTCATCAATATTTCAGTCAAGACAGGCATCATGGAAAACATATAGATTGGAGCCAATTGCAATCCTGAGGAAATTGCGAGCTTCACCTACCCTTTCAAGGACTTCCCCAATGTTTTTTCTTGGTCTTATGAGGAAATGCATGGCATAGAGCCTTTTATTGTCAAGCATGAGATCAAGAAAGATCGAGCCTTCTTTTTATGGTAATTTTCTTGCTCATTAATTCGAAAAATCCTTGAGTCTCCTTCTTCGGGCTCATTAAAGTACCACGAAGAAGATCGAGCGTTATTTTTATGGTATTTTTCTTGCTCGTTAATCTGAAAAATCCTCAAGTCTACTTCTTCGGGCTCGTTAAACTACCATGAAGAAGAGTGAGCGTTATTTTTATGGTATTTTTCTTTCTCATTAATTTGAAAAACCTCGAGTCTCCTTCTCTGGGCTCGTTAAAACTACTACAAAGAAGATATGAGCGCTTTCTTTTATGGGATGTTTTCTCGCTCTAAAACTGAAAAATCCCTAAGTTTGTCATCGCTGGGCTCATTAAACACATATGACAACGGTCTGAGCAACTCTTTTTCGCTCTTTTTCTAGCTCATTAAACTGAAAAATATCATTAGAGCATTCTTTTTAGGCAACTTTTTCTCGCTCATAAAACTGAAAAAAAAAATCTCGAGTTTTTCTTTAGGCTCGTTAAAAATTTATAAAGATGAACCGAGCATTATTTTAGGTACTTTTCTCGCTCTTTAGATTGAAAAATCCTTAGTTTTTGTCAGCGGGCTTGTTAAAAATATATGGCATCAACCAGAGCACTTGGTTTTTTGGGACCATTCCTCGCTCTTAAAATCGAAAAAATCCCCGAGTGTTCCCATTCTTTGGGCTCGTTAAATCTACGAAGAAGGAATGAGCAGTTCTTTTACCTCCTTTTCCTTGCTCAATAAACTGAAAAAGATACCTTGAGTTTTCTTCATTTGACTCGTTAAAATTTGATGAAGGTATTGAGTTTGTTGTCGTGTGATTCATTAAAAATTCATGACGAAAAAAGAGTTTTGTTTGTCTCCTCGTACTCGTAACAAAATGAGGTCAACATCTATTGAGCATAGGTTTCTCTTTATCCGGACTCAATAGATTAAACTCACATAAAAGTAATCGATCCGAGTATACTATTAACCTTTTGTCGCACCCGGTTAACAAGTATGACAAAGGGACCACCATGGAGTCCATGGAAAATTTTAGGGGCTAATGTTCGCCCAGTGGGCTAATTTTCCATGATTTTTCCACAAAAAGATTCGCTAATTTCACAATTTTTATAAAAGGTGATTCGCCCAAAAAATAAAATATAAAATTTATTTACCCGTTAAAATCGCCCAACAATAGTAGAGAGACTATATATAAAATCATTATAAATTTGAATAATTTTACAAATATATCAATAAACTTTTTATAGTTTGCATATTTGGGATTAATGAGATTCGCCAATGTTTCTAAACTTCAAGAAAAATTTCCATCCTTAAAATTTTCCTTGATGGAGTCGTTCTTTACGATCTTTTTAAACTATCTAAAAATGAAAAGACCACCGAGTTGTCTCATCTGGACTCATTAAATTAAATAGACAAGGTATAATGTCACTTTTTTTACGATCCTTTTTTGACTCAAAAATGAAAAGATCGACAAGTTTGCCTATCTGGACTCATTAAAATAATCAGATAGGGCATAGAGTCGCTCTTTTTGCGGTCCTTTTCAAAATCTTAATATATGAAAAGATCAATGAGTTTACCCGTCTGGAATCACTAAATTAATCAAACGGCGAAAGTGGACAATACTATTGTATTTCAGTATTAGAAAGTGTGGTTTGGTAGCAGTCGTTCCCTTGAACATGGCACTCCCTCAGATAAAGCTTCCTTGTGACGGCCTCTCAATATGAATCCTACCATCCTATGAGTTTATTCTAAATACCTTGGTGTTCTTGCATCTCTGTATCCTGACACTCTTTGGTGTTCACGAGTCTAGTGTTGCACGGTTAAAACTATTGTCGTGCCTTCTATTGTTCAAGGGTTAACCTTTTGTTTCCTCCATCAACCCATCAAGCATATACTTTCATCATTCCCTCTGTCGTTTAGACCCAATGCTCAAAGATTCCTCGAAAAACAAAATCATTCTTGTCATGTTTCGTGTCGATTGATGTAGGACACATTATTGACTACCTTTCGATAAGTGTCTTCCTATCAACTTCAACACTCTATCTAGGAAGACAACCCAGAAACACATTCAGTGCCTTGGTACTTGCAGACATTAGTTTCAGGTCACCTTGTGTTTGATCAGGAGTTATCATTATTGGATCTTGGTTAAGATATTCTACGAGTGTTCAACGACAAAAACATCTTTCACACTCGCTAGATTGTACTGTGAATCTTGGAGACCATCACCATTATTGGTGGCCTTCCTCATGTCTGTTAACGGTCTCCATTATTGACTAGTAATTAGATGATTTGGTATATGTTCAACATCAACAAATATATTCACATGTATCGATCTATGCTGTTCAGTCAAGCAGAAATAAAGACCTTGGGTAGAGGCTTGCATCACTCAACTTTGCTTCCTCTCCCGAGTTGCGTATATTGGTTTCTGGAGACAGCTCATCAAAATGATCCTATTATGACATCGGATCCGCATTGTGGTTATCGGTGGCCAACATCGTCATATCTATTTCATGAGAAAATCACTCTGACATAGCTACTGAGCATGGGAATGCCCGACTCAGGACATGATTTTAGTTGTTTTACATATATGTGTTGTATCAGGTTTCTCATACCACCCGAAGCTTCGATCCTCTCTCTCTTTTTATCGAAGAGGGAAAATTACAGTTAAGTAAAGTATTTCGCCCATTGTCGCAGCCTCTGATCTCACACTTTAGGGGGCATCTGTTATACAGCAAAATGACCCCCTCATTAGCACAGAGGGGAAAGACATGATAGCTGAAGCAAAGACCAAGATCACAAGCCTTGTTTCCACACTAACATTAGCTAAACACTGACAACATGCTTTATAAAGCTTCTCTGTAAGCCTAAGGGAGTGTTAGTGACCCTACTAACTCTAGTTGTTAGTTCAAGAACAACATTAGTGGATCATAATGAGCATCTAGAGGTCAAAGGAGCAAATTGACTCATAAATATCTTTATATTCCCTCCTAAATCTACTCAGAAAATCAAGGAAACATCTCAAGTTTGACCTATTTGTGGGATTTCTAAATCCTAATGAAGGAGGCAAATGGGAAAGAGCTGAAAATCATGAAAACATAATTGCTTTTACCTTGAGAGACTCATGGAGGAACTTGGAAACCCTAACTTAATTGCTACATAAGCAAATCTAGGGCTATGGTGATATGGGCTAGATCATTTGAAAGGATAACTTACTTGATTGTCGAACATAGTCTCAAATCTAAGCATAATAAGTTGATAAGAAGGGAGAGAGAGAGAGAGAAGTTGGAGGGGTAAGGGAAGGTTGATGCAACAGATGGTTGTAATCACTCTTTTGACATTAATATAAAAGTGTAGTTGTACTGTCTACTCTGTGGTGTTGGTACTGTCATTCATTTACTTGTTTGTCCAATACCTTTTAGCATGGGTATCTTAGTTATGTGTAACTAGATGTATTTTATGTATTCATGTATTAGTTATCAAGTTTGTATGTTGTGATTATGCTTGTCTCTTCTATGTGCAGGACTTGATCTGGAGTCGGCTTAGGGGACTTCCACCTAGCTGCATTGCGCTCTCCAACAAATCTACACGGAGGCTTGAGGTAATCAATCTGTTTTGCTTTGATAGTTAGTTATTTTTTATGGACATGCATGTAACTTTGTGACAGCTACAGATAATCTTACAGTCTACCAAAGGTCCTGGGAAGACCTTTGAGGGTATCTCCATTCTCCATACATCGTGCATTTTATCCTATAGCAGAATTGGTGACTCCATTGGGGACTATACATCTAGTTCCCGGTTCACCCGGATAGTTCTCAGTTTCCTCCTCCTTCTAAGAACTCCCTATACTTCTGCATTCACCTTCTGACCCACCAAAACCTTGATGCATTCTTCCTCCATATATTCAGCCTTGAATCTGATCCTAAAAGCCCTATTTTGAACTATTTTCCCACACTAACGTAGGTTAGCAGAGTAAACAAAGCTTTATAAAGCTTTGTGCCTGCACAAACAGTGTGTTAGTGGACCCATTAACTCTTTGTGGCCACTACTACAAAGCATTAGTCCCCCAAATCTTGACATACAACTGTGTCTGTAAACTCAAAGGGATGGGAAGCCTGCTCATGGACTGAAAAAGGATCTGCAGCTGCATTTTTTTAGCAAGATTGGTGTCTTAAAAGAATTTTTTTTTTTAGGAAATAAGTTTTTTTTCTTTCTTAACAAGTTTTTATCAAAGAAAAATCAACAAATTTTTATTATTATTCATTCTTCTGCTTAGCTGGTTAAAATCTGCTTTATTTTGGTTTCAAATAGTTGTTAGAAAGCAATGGAAATATTTCTGTTAGTTATGCACGTGTTATAATGACTAGGATGGATAGAAAAAATATGAATATGTGAAAGATTCTCACCTATAGAATACAACTTGTTTCATTGAATTGAATATTTTTTAAGCGTTGTCTTTTGCATGATTTTGGGTCAGAGTCCCACCACATTTCATACGTCAACTCCCCTATCAAAGACACTAAAAAAGTACACATAATATTTACCTAAAATCAATTAGTAACTCTTTATTGAGAAAACAAACATTAGTTCAGGCTAAGATCTTGGGATAGGCAGTGTGATTAAACTGCCCAAGATCAGAAACCAACACTAGTGTCATTAAAAGAGAGAAAATTCTTTTTGCACTCATATTATTGGGACCACTCCAGTAAAAGTGGAGCTAAATACGAGACAACATTGCACTGTAAGTGAAGGTAGCCCACCTTCTCTTACAACTCCTTTGGGTATTCTGTGTATTAGGGATTCCTTTGGGGATTTCAGAGTTGATTCGAGGACTCAGGTATCCTGCCCACATAGTGTACTGTCTGCGACTATGTCCCCCCTAGTGGTGTCTGTGATTTGAGGTATCCTTAGTGGCCAAACTTTTAGGGAGTTACACAAGGTGACTGGGGCGGGCTGCGCTGGTACCTAACATAGACGGACCTACTCTGTATTCAGTTTTTGGGAGGGTGCTCATCTTCATGAGAGTAATTGGCCCCTTAATCTGAGGTTTGGGCGAAGTTCTAGAGTAATCGTAACTGTACTTTTGGCCAGCCCTCTCGGAGTTGATTCGAGGACTCAGGTATCCTGCCCACATAGTGTACTGTCTGCGACTATGTCCCCCCTAGTGGTGTCTGTGATTTGAGGTATCCTTAGTGGCCAAAATTTTAGGGAATTACACAAGGTGACTGGGGCGGGCTGCGCTGGTACCTAACATAGACGGACCTACTCTGTATTCAGTTTTTGGGAGGGTGCTCATCTTCATGAGAGTAATTGGCCCCTTAATCTGAGGTTTGGGCGAAGTTCTAGAGTAATCGTAACTGTACTTTTGGCCAGCCCTCTCTGTTATTCATTGTGATACTGGTTTTCACCTCCATTGATGGGTGCTTATCAGACAGGGTCATTTCCCTCTGTTTGCTGATTGATCCACTTAGTGTATTTTTTATATTTTTTAGGCACCCGAGTGTTATCATTGAGACTTTAACAAATATCACGATAAAATTTATTGATAAAAATTAATGGTCACCGTGGCTACATCCGGCCCTCATCATCAATCTCGATGATTGTTAGGACTTCCTCCACTCATTGTGGAAGATTTGCCAAGCTCCAGTGAACCAGATTCCCCATCTTCAGGAAATCAGTCTCCAAGATCTCACATAGAATCTATTTGGACAACCGACGATTCAAGTTTACTAGACTGCAAGATTTCTTCCTCCTTATAACCCTTCGATCACGAATGCGTTGGACCCACTCTTGGTTCCCATGGCACCTGTACTCCTTGTTTCTTTAGTTGGAACATTTCCATCCATCCCATTGACGTCTAATGGGTCATGGAACTTTATGGACACTTTTGGTCCCCCACCACTTCCCCAGTCAATAGTCATCACCACACCATTGATGGTGAACCCTACAATCCTATTTGTCCTAGGTACAAACACTCACATGACACCCTCCACGAGTGGAACCCAGCCTATGCTAGTTTCCACCCCTTTAGTGTCAAACTCTATACCTTCGATAAGTGCTACATACATCGCTCCTTATAACACTCAATATAACACAGTTAGTGCGGGTCCCCTCAACCAACAAGATGGCTGGCATCCATTTTACAGTTCAAACCCCCAGATTCAAGTATCTGGGGGCACTCCTAATATGCATACACCGGTTGGGAACGTAACAGGTCCCCCTCTGTTTTCAGGCATGCATGGTCAATCACTAATTGACATGAGTGCTCCTTATGTCAATCAAGGACATATGGTTAGTTCTATGGCGGGCGGGAATCCTCAAGGAGGTCCCAACCAATCCATGGGGGAACCCTACTCACAATTTCAAATGAGTCAAGGGGACACTACTTATCCTGGGGGCAATTCTATACCCCAACATCACAATCCCCATGGAAATCCATATTACAATGCCATACCCCAAGGCAACTACTATACCATGCAACCTATGTATAATATTGGGACTCAAACAAGGGGAGGACTGTAAGGATCCTCAAGTCATATGTCATTGCCTTAGTCCGAGTCGGGGGCACCACACACTCTGCCTTTCTTGGCAACGTTGGATATCCTCGACTTGTACAAACTTACAAATGACCCCATCTATCATGATTTTGGCTGCCAATCCCACATAAAATACCAACAGACATCCCCAAGTTCGATGGGAAACAAGGGGAAGATCCGGGCACCCATATCACCACCTATCATCTTTGGTGTGTTTCTAACTCCATGGTGGATGATAGTGTCTGGTTACGTCTTTTTCCCCTGTTACACAGTAATTTGTCACTGTCCTCATCTCAGTCCCTTTGCTGTGTCATGTGTCAAATAAACATGTTCATATCTTCCCACTTATGAAAGAAGATTAAGCAAATGCTCTCTGATGCTGAAAGTTGACCCTTTTTCCCTAAGTTTCTGCCTCGGCGCACGTAAGCCTTTAATATACACAACGATCCCTTGTCAAAAACAATCTCATCATGCCACCATCACAGGTGTACACCTGTTTCCCGTGATGGTCAGATTTCAAGGTCCAGCGCGAAGATATTAGCTATTTATTGTGATGATTGGTCTGCACGCATTACCTCCTTGCGATGCCATTGCGAAGACTTAGTTCAGGGCTAGCAACCATCCAGATTGGGCAAATTTGTTCCAACAATTGGCCTTCTGGATGTCTCTAGACCTGGTTGTTGGGTCAGTTTGGGTTTCCCTTCCTCCTCTGGGATGGTGGTTCCGTCTTTTGTGCAACTATCCTAGAGGATATGCTCCCTCTCCCTCATTTCATGGAGACTCCTTCTCCTATAAAATCACTCACCATTACTATGATTTGCTATTTCTTCTGGTTTGACAGTGCTGCTAGTGCTTTTGAGTTTGGTAGATAGCTTTGGTGTGAGTGTGACAAGTGTGGAATTGCTAATAGTTTGTAAGAGGTTGTGGAGTGCCTTCACTTTGTATTAAAGCTTGTGAGTGAGAGAGAGAAATTGTCTATTTGGGAGACCCATTCTTGAGAGTGAATGCTTGAAGAAACATACTGGCTGGACCCTCCGAGAAGGCTTGTGATGTCAAGAATTGGTTGTAAGCTTTGCTCTTGATTCATTATTAATACAATCAATGATGATTTCCTATGTCTTGTGTATAATTCACTTGATAGCTCATGATTTCTTGAATTTATGAGTAAATAGATCATTGTTGTTTCTCGATTACGTGCAATATTTTTTTCTTGTGGTGTTTCAGGTTGATTGCTCATTAAGGAGAAGGAAACAGAAGCTGGAACAGCACAACGGAACTTCATCAATCACCGATTTGAGGTAGGCCTCCAACGATGACTATTTAAGGGAATCAATTGTTGTTTTGTCTTTGCTGTGACTAGACCCACTCTAGGGCTAGAGGGGTTGCCTCTGTCCGCAGAGGGAACACTTTCCTACTTCACACCCCGCACCCTCACTAGAAACGCAACCAAGTGGTACATTGAGTTACCACACGTGTCATTAAATAACTTCGACGCTCTAGTGATGGAATTCTTAAAGCACCTCCAGCTACCCATCCGCTATGAGACTGGGACAAAGCTCTTCACTTCATTATGTCAGGGTACTGCCACCCACATCTCTGATCATATACATGAATGGAGACGTAGGCGGAGATTAGTCAAAGCTCCCCTCCAAAACTATCTATTAGTGGATTGGTTCTGCAAGTCCCTACTCCCATAAATCGCTAAGGATGTCGCCTTAGGTGGTGCGGTCACAGAAGACCAATCCATACATCGTGCCTAGCACTTAGACCTGATATATTCATAGTCTAGCACCCAAACACAAACCTATTGAAGAAAGTGTAACTAGGTTAGGTCTTCATAAATGTACTTTTGATATTTGTATTTATTCAATAAAATAAATATTATTTTTGTTATATTTATCAATGAGTTTCTTGCTCATTGAAATAGGTCAAGCACATATTTAAGTGCTTCTAGGAAGTCAAAGAGTCAATGTATTTATGAAAGACACTTAAGGGAATGCTACACTATGTATAAACTTGTACAAGAGTCAAAGGAAATATATCCAAGAAAATTCAATTCCTCTCCATGCAATGACATCCTCCTAACAGTAAAAATGATGAAGAAACTTTAAGTCGGCCTATAGTCAACAAGTCGGCCTCAAGTCGACGTAAAGGAGGGATAATCCCCTATATATAGCGGATTTCCACTCCCTCATAATGACCATCACTCACCTCTAGAATCAGCAAGTAAGAGAAGTCAAGGAAAAATAAAGAAGGATGAAGTTTAAGGGGTCTCTAAGTGCAACGAAGAAACAAGGAGGAAAAGTGAAGTTTTGGGTTTGTTTGTAGGGAAAAGTATAGTCACACATATGAGAAAAAGAAGGGCAGTCTGCAGGTATATCAGCAGTAAGATCACAGTCACACATTCATCTTTTTGGGCTAGAAACTCAGGCATATAAGGCCTCCTACTCAAGTGAAGAAGACTCCCTCTCGAGCAAAGGTGAAAGGACCCTAATTCACAAGGATACCTACCACACATGCGAGAAACTAGGGCTGCTGTATACTCACATCAATCTACAAATATATATCTCAAGAAGAATCTCTTTTGATCAAGAGAAATGTGTCTCCACAAGTAAAGGACATCACTAAGTATAGAAGAGAAGCATCTCATCTAGAGGTCACATAAGCAAGGTCTATCTCCAGTCAAGGAACGAAGAAGGAGGACGAAGTTCTGGGGAGAAAAGTGTCGGAAGAAGGAAGACTAAGTGCAAGGGAAGAAAGTGCAGAAAGAAGGAAGGACTTGACTTGTGCTTGGAGGACATTCTAGTCAAGGGTCTAGGGTTTGGAAATGATCAATAAGAAGCTTCAATAAGAGAAACTTACCAAGGAGTGTTCCCCTTTAAGAGAGAGAGGTTTTGGACCTAGTAGAGAGCTAAAATTTTGTATTTTTGTTTGTGATGTTTTGGTAGTAGCTTGATGAAGTAAACAAACACACTAATAATAAGATGAAGATAAAGCTAATATAAATTGTAAAATTACTTCACAAATTGCATATAAAGTCTAGAATAATCCTACTATGCACTATTTCCCTTGATTCTTCAACAAAACCTGCAGTAGGATTTGGCAAGACCCAAAAAGAAGCCGAGCTTTGTTAGAGTAGTTGGGGTTGGCCAATCCTGAATGACTTATATTTTGGATGGGTCCACATGCAAACCCTACTCATGAATGATGTGCCCCATATATTGAACCCAGGTCATACCAATAGTGCATTTCTTGAAATTGGCACACAACAGGGTTTGGAGGATTTGTCGAATATGTTGGAGGTGCTCTTCCCAACTTTAGCTGAAGATAATGATGTCATCTAAATACACCACCACGAATGCATTGGTGAAGGTTGAAATATGTCTTCCATCAACCTCATGAAGGTTGTGGGGGAATTTGTCAACCCGAAATGCATGACCAACCATTCGAAAAGGCCCTCCTTAGATTTGAAGGCAGTCTTCCACACATCAGAGGGTTCGATAGGAACCTGGTGATAACCAAAATTCAAATCAATCTTTCTAAAAATATTTGGCCCCCTTGAGCTGGTTCAAAAGGTCATCAATCCATGAAATTAGGTACATATTCTGTATAATGATCTTGTTCCGTGCCTGATAGTCAATACAAAGTCTCCATGTCCCATCCTTCTTTTGTACCAATACAATCAGGTTCCCACAGGGTGATAGCCTGATTTTCCCTTTTTGCAACAACTCCTTAATCTGACTCTTGATCTCATCATTCCCCATAATAGAGCATCAATAGATCGAACCATTGGGTAGCGGTGCGCTTGGAGTCAGATCGATATAGTGCTTGACCTAAAACAGTGCAGAGGCACCCTCATAGGTGATGAGAAAATGTCCCTGTACTCCTCCACAACCTTTTCCATCTACTGTTGCTGTGTGGCAGAGCCCTATCTGGAATCTGTGGCCACAATCTTCTTCTTTCCTTGAGGGTGAATCACAAGGAAAGAAAATTCCTAGTCTGTGAAATGATCTTACGAAATTTTGTATTAATGATCAAAGAGATGGCGATAGGAGGGGCTACCTCCGGTATGCTATACAACTTATTCCCCAAAGTGATAATCATAGAGTGAGGTCTCAACTCATATACAACATGTAGCTTCCACAAGTATGGTTTTCCTAATAATACATCACAAACTTCAAGAGGGAAAACTTCACATAGTACCTCATTCATGAAGGGCTTGATGATATAGGGAAGGCAACATTGCTGGATGATGTGGAGATCTGGTCCTTGGTGAAGCCACCCTATGGTGTACGACTGTGAATGTGTTTTAGTTGGTAGGCCCAACCGCTTCATGATCTCTGTTGAAATGAGGTTCTTTTTTCTCCTGCTATTGATAATGAACTGCATTGGAGAACCCTTCACCCACATCTATGAGTGGAAGAGGCATTTCCACTCCTCTGGATCTTCAAGCTCATTCTTCTGGATCTTGGTGGTGGCCACAGTGGCACTGGGCTCTGCATCAATGACCTACTTCCCTTTGTCATTCCCCTTGTTAGGTTCTGACTATGAGTCAAAACACACGTCTGATTCGAAAGCCTTTAGCTCAGCCACTAGCGACCACTTGGCTCGACATTCATGTTGTGAGTGGATATATTATGGAAATCACACCATTTTCCTATGTCCTTCTTCGTCTTCATGGTGTTGTTCTTTTCTTGTGGCTTCGATAGGTTTTCTTGGGTCACCCTACCTTGGCTTTGTCCTTTTCTTTGTGGGTTGGGGGCACCTTTCCCTTTCTTTGGATTCACAGATCCAAAGTATTTCTTCTTCTATTTAAACTTCTTCTCAATATTGATAGTGTATTGGTACACCACGTCGAGCGAGGAGATGTACAGGGGTTAAAAATAACAACAAGAAATTCCAATTTAATTTTTACTTGAATTAAATTGTAATTCTATTCTCATAGCAACTTGTAATAGTTAATTAAGTTAAATTGACTTAATTGACTTAGGAAATTCGATTTGGAAGTCTATCTAGAGTCATTTAGAGTGATCCATAAATTTTAGGGGCCCAGGTTGAGTTCTTTTGAGTTATAATTAGATAACTCAATCTAACTGAGTTATAGTCATTTAAACTAGTTCTAACTGTTGGAGGAACTAGTAGAGGTCTAGTAGTGGAGTAGTGCACCAATGCATCACCAGTACCAGACCAGTTAAATGAAGATTCACTCATAAATAACTCATGCATGTCAGTTCAGAGGACCACCTAGTTGAGATTACAATTCAGGGACAATGTACTATTAGTTGTATAATTTTTCGAGTTGTACAAATGGTGCATGCAATCAATTAAGGACCTATGTTTGGATTGTGCAGTTATTGAGAGTGGATTTCCCAATTAAATACAAGTTAATTCCTCTAGGTATTGCACAAGGAATTAGGGGCTTGCAAGGCAATAGAATTGGCTAAGTGTTGGCCTGAGTTGGCTTGTGAGGAAAAGAGTTAGATGGTAATAGTGTAGGAATTGTTCTAGATGAACAAGCATTGTATTTTCTTCTCAGAGTTTCTGGTTAATGCAATATCGATAGTTGAGGTTTTTAGCAGTTGCTTTCCTAGAGAAATATTGTGTTATGTGTAATTGATATTCTTCCTCTTTCTACTTATTGTTTTCATCGATCAATTTTGGCATCCGCTGAAGAGTAAAGTAGATTCTTGTCTTGCGTTTTATCATATCACATAAGCTATTGAATCTATAGTAAAAATCTACATGGTATCAAAGCTGAAGGTAGTATAGAAGAGGAGAATTTGATTTTGTTGTGTAGGTGAAAATCGAATTTGCGAGTTCATACTTCAAAGTAGCGATATTTCATTCTACGGTTTGCGACTTGAGTATGCCTTGGAGAGTTGCTCGAATTACATAAATTGGAAGGACACGATGGAGGTAGTGCTAGAAGACAATGGCCTCAAGGAATTCATATATCATGCAATTCCTAAGTCTCCAACATCGGATGCTAAAGATCTAGCTAAATGGATAAAGTGTGTGGAAAAAGTGAGAAGAATTATCCTAGAAGGAGTTCGAGACCACATTGTCTCGAGTCTCCATGGCAAGGATAATCCATACTCAATGTGGAAGGCATTGATGTACCTGTTTCAAAATAGCAGTGACCATAGGAAATTAGCATTGAAGGACAAACTTGGAATGATCAAAATGGAGAAGGGTGACTCTATTCCGAAGTACTTGACTAAGTTCACCCACTGTCGGGATGAGCTTGGAAGTGTCAGGATCGTTGTTGCCGAGGACGATATGGTGAGCCTAGTTCTTTTAGGACTTCCCAAGAGTTGGCAAAATTATCAGGACTTTGTCAATGGGAGGGAGAAGCTAACAGAATGGGAACGGTTATGGTCGAATTGTACAGGAAGAGATTCATAGGAATACTAGAGACGAATCATCATAAAAGACTGATGATAAGGGAAATTGTGCCTTAGCGGGTAAGGTAAAGAAAGAGAAGGGTAAGGCATCTCATTCCAAATCAAATTATTGTCATGGTGGCAAAAAGAAGGACATGTCAAAAGTCAAGTGCTTTCATTGTCACGAGCTTTGACATTTTTCCACAAAGTGTTCACTCAAGAAGGCCGGTAAGAAGTCCTTAGGAGGTGCGACAGGAGGTGAGGCCCTTGCCTCACAAGTCAAATTGGACTTTACCCTCATCACATGTATGGTATCATCAATTATGGGTAGTGTATGGTACCTGGATAGTGGAGCTTCTTTCCACATGACTGGTAACAAAGAGCTCTTGAGTAACTTGGATGAGAAGGGTCTCCAGATGCATATCGAGATGGGTGATGATAGGAGGTATAGTGCTACTAGGCTTGGTACAATTACCTTTCAAAGGGAGTCGGGTGCTCCCTTTACTTTGGGAGATGTTATGTATGTTCCTGGTTGGGAGAAGAACTTGGTATCAATTTACATGTTGGAGGATAGAAGCTATGCTGTGATATTTAGTTGGAAAGGCGTTCCTTCGTCACATAGCCATGGGACAGGTGAAGAGGATAAAGGTTTGAGTGAAGAATCTCTACAAGTTGGAGGTAGAATATTGTGATTCCTTGAGCACGAAAGCATAGAAGGTGCAGAGTTGAGACATCGATGAGTTGTGGCGCAGGAGGTTGGGTCACTTGCATCATGGCACTTTGAAAATCATGCAAAAAATTTCTACTGGTCTTCCCAAGGGTACACTAGAGAAGGTTGACACATGGAAAGGGTGTACATTGGGAAAGTACACCGAGGCTTCCTTTCACGACAAAGACAATCGAGTATAGGCGATCCTCAATTGAGTCCACTCAGATGTGTGTGGACCGTTATCAACAATTTCCACGACCAAACACAGGTATTATGATATATTTGCTGATGATTTCACTCGTAAATGTTGGATCTTCTTCATGTAGAAGAAAGATCAAACTTTTGCAATGTTTTGTGAATTTAAAGCATTGGTCGAGAAAGATACTAGCAGAAAATTTAAAGCTCGCAGGAGTGATAATGGTGGAGAGTATGTATCAAATGAGTTTAAAAATTTTTGTACATTAAAAGGAATTCAATGGGAATTGATACCACCTCATAACCCACAAAAGAATTGGGTGGCTAAAAGGAAGAATAGAAGAATTGTAGGGGAAACACGGGTGATGTTGCATGATCAGGGCCTACCACTACACTTGTGGGCCGAGGCATGCAACACAACTGTTTATTTGCAAAACAAAAGCCCTCATCAAATTCTTGGGATGAGTAAACTGGAAGAGGATTTTTCAGGGAAGAAACTAGAAGTGGGTCACTTCAGGATTTTTGGTTGATCAGTCTACTGCCATGTAACCAAATATGCATGGAAGAAGCTTGAGCCAGCAGTAGAGTTGGGGATTTTTGTACCCCTATTTGTGGGGTACACTTATACACCTCACAACTATCAGGTATACCTTTTGACCAATAGGATGGTAGTGGTTTGCAAGGATGTAAAATTTGATGAAGAAAAGGCCATGAGATGTTCCCTTGAGAAGGAGATTCAGCTACATGTAGTTGATGAGCTTTTAGCTCCTAAGGAGGAACCTAAGATTGATGTGGAGGAGCCACATGCAGAGCATCCGGGAGTGGAGACATCCACTCATGTAGAGTCTTCCATAGGTGGGAGAAAACACACCAGAGAGGCTGACAGGTTATTACATGATGTGAGAGAGAATGTGGGAGCACCCACATCATAGTGCAGGTAGAAGAGGTCACCAGAGAGGTACACTGGATACATGGCTCTTATGAGCGGATGTGTTGAGACTGAGCCATCCTATTTTGAGGAAGAAATGTAGTAATCGGTTTGGGTTGATGCCATGGTTGAGGAGTATGACTCCATTGATAGAAACAATGTTTGGGATGTGGCCCCAAGATCGACAGACAATTCAGTGGTGAGTTCCCAATGGCTTTACAAGGTAAAGCAAGCAGGGGATGGTAGTGTGGAGAAACACAAGGTGAGGTTTGTGGCACGAGAATTTTATTATATGGAGGGCATTGATTATGATGATACCTTTGCATCTATTGCAAGGTACTCATCAATCAGATCCATTTTGGCACTGTCACTGAAGATGGGATGGAAGATACATCAGATGGATGTAAAGACAACCTTCCTTAATGATTTGATTGAGGAAGAGGTCTATATTGAGCAGCCTGAATGTTTTGAGACCTTTGACTGAGAGTTGCATGTGTACCGACTCAAGCAAGTGTTGCATGGGATGAAGTAAGCACCCTGTGCTTGGTACACCAGGATCGATATCTACTTCACCGGGTTGGGCTTCACCAAAAGTGAAGCAAATGCGAACCTTTACCATGTTGTGGTTGAAGGTAAATTGTTGATTATTGTTTTATATGTCGATGATTTGATTCTGATAGGTGATGATAAGCTGATCAAGTCTTGCAAATAGGACCTTGTAAGAGAGTTCGAAATGAAGGACTTGGGGCTCATGCACTACTTTCTGGGCATGGAAGTATGACAAGGTGATGAGGAACTTTTTGTCTTTCAGGGAAAGTATGCCAACGAGATACTGAAAAGGTTTCACATGGAGAGCAGTAAACCCATGGAGATTCCTCTAGTAGGTAACTGGAGGAAGGAGGAGGCTACTTCTGGTGTAGTGGAAGCTACTATATATAGGAAGCTTGTGGGTTGACTCATGTATTTGGTGAAAACATGATCGAACATTTGTTATGAAGTTAACCGTCTTAGTCAAGCGATGGTTAAGCTGACCAAGTTGTATTGGAAAGTAGCCAAGCATTTGTTGAGATACCTCAGATGCACCACTCAGTATGCTTTATGGTACAAATGGATAGAGGAAGTGAAGCTTCAAGGATTCACCGATGTGAATTTCGCAGTGATTCCATTTGACAGGAATAGAACATCTGGAGGGATCTTCAGTATTGGGTCAGCTGCTATTTTTTAGTACAATAGGAAATAGAGATTGGTTGCACTCAGTTCAATAGAGGTAGAGTACGTGGCTGATAGTCAAGTAGCTTGTGAGGCTATTTGGATGAGGAAGATTCTAGTTGTTTTGTTTTGTCAGCAGATGGATCGAAATGTGATTTACTGTGAAAATCATAGTTGTATCAAACTCTCTAAAAATCCAGTTTTTCATGATCGGGCCAAGCATATTGATATCTGGTATCATCATCTTCGAGATTGTGTGCAAAGGAAAATTATGTTGTTGGAGTACATTCCCATAGAAGAGCAAGATGCAAATATTTTGACAAAGGCATTGTCAAGATGCAAATTTGAGTTTCACAGAGATAGGATCAGGGTAGCTGATAATCCTTTTCTTGTTGAGAGGGAGTGTTAAAAATAACAAGAAATTCCAATTTAATTTGTCCTCAAATTAAATTTTGAATTAAATTGTAATTCTATTCTCATAGCAACTTGTAATAGCTAATTAAGTTAAATTGACTTAATTAACTTAGGAAATTCAAGTTAGAAGTCTATCTAGAGTCATGTAGAGTGATCCCTAAATTTTAGGGGCCCAAGTTGAGTTCTTTTGAGTTGTAATTAGATAACTTAATCTAACTGAGTTATAGTCAGTTAAACTAGTTCTAACTGTTGGACGAACTAGTAGAAGTCTAGTAGTGGTGTAGTGCACCGATGCATCACCAATACCACACCAGTTAACTAAAGATTCACTCATAAATAACTCATGCATGTTAGTTTAGAGGAAGACCCAGCTGAGATTAGAGTTCAGGGACAATATACTATCAGTTGTATAATTTTTCGAGTTGTACAAATGGTGCATACAATCCGTTGAGGATCTATGTTCGGATTACACAGTTATGGACAGGGGATTTCCCAATTAAATATGGGTTAATTCAACTATGGGTTGCATAAGGAATTAGGGGCTTGGTAGGAAACAAAATTGGTTAATTGTTGGCTTGAGCTAGCTTGTGAGGCAAAGAGTTAGATTGTACTAGTGCAGGAATTGTCCCGGACGAACAAGAATTGTATTTTCTTCTCAAATCTTCTGGTTAATGCAATATAGATAGTCAAGGTTTTTAACAGTTGCTTTCCCCAAAGAAATATTGTGTTATGTGAGATTGATATTCTTCCACTTTCTACTTATTGTTTTCATCGATCAATTTTGGTTTCTGGTGAAGAGTAGAGTAGATTCTTGTCTTGTGTTTTAGCATATCACATAAGTTGTTGAATAAACAATAAAAATCTACCCCGGGAACTCCATCTCATCCTCGATGTATATGTGTAGGAAATCGGGGTACTTGAGTACCAATTGTTGCTTAGAATCCTTGATACCCAACTTCGTGTGAATGGTATGGAAAACATTGGTAAACTTCAGCACATCTTCCGGCAGGGTAGTACTATTCGATGGCATCCTGGAATGAATTCCAAGTGGGTGCAGCTAAAAATAGTGAAGGTGTACTTTTGTCATTCTTCTTACAGTAGGTCTCCCACTAGTCCTTGACGTGGGGGGAAGCTTTGAGAAGTGAAAAAGTAATCTTTTCCCGGTTGGAAAAGCCATGAACAAAAAAAAATATCCTTCTAGCATATTTAACCATTTATCTATGATGCCCATATCTATTTGACCTTCAAATATGGGGATGTCAAAGTTAACTTGTACCTTAAAGGCTGTGACACTTCCAGAGTAGCTGCTGGAAGAAGATGCATTGCCTTTGAGTAACTGCTAAAGGATTTGGGCAAAGTTGTCCATCATCACATTCCTTTGTCGCTCGAGGGCTTCTTCGAGCAATATTTTGAAAGGATCTCCTACTCCCTCATCTTTATTTTCTTCCACCATGGGAGGTCGTCAGGATTTGCGATCCTAGTCTTATAAAGGTTCAGCCATATCGAGCCCTAAATCCTTATACCTTGACCTCGTTGAGGACATGCAAAGAAAAATAGAGAAAGAGTAAACCACTAGGATACCACTGATCCAAACTTAAACAAGAACGCAACAAATTACAGATATAATCATAAATACATATATACAACATTAAAAAAACTTCATTGCATTAATATCAAATACTGAAATATGCTTACAAACATAATGGAAATAAAACTAGCTCGTGCGATGGTAGCTTATCTATGAGAAGAGATGTGGTAGCTACATGCCTCTGAACTGTGTTACAATGAGGCTAAAGGGAATACTTATTATTGAACAATAAAGGAAAACCATAAACAACCAAAACCCTAACCCCAGGAGAAGGAACACCAAGAGTTTGTGGGCCTCATTGGGGTTACTTGGGTAGCCAACCTCCTAGGGTCGTAACTTGGTCATATTATCTTTGTTTGATGCATATGATACCTTGTTGGAAAGATATCTCTAAGTACTACAATATTTTCAAACAGAAATCAAATGTGGACCTCAAAAAAATTCCGTTTAGGGGGTCAAAACTGCTCCGGAAGTTGAGGACCTGAAAAACTGCTAAAAATAGTAAATTCTGCAATAACAAGGAAACAAATGAAACCAATTGGAGGTCTAGGTGGAATAGGCGGGTGGCCACCAATATCCACCTAGATCAATCCTCCCTCCTTAGGAAGCAATGTGCCTATTGCGTGGAGAGCCTCCACGAGGTGAGGAAATTTATGTTTCACTTGGTCCCTAGCGAACCACTTACCTTAGTGAAGGAGTTGGATTGCTTTGACAACTCGATATAGATGGATCCTATATTGGAAAGCATTCTGGATATGCTCGTCCATGATCTAATCAATTTTGACTTGTTCCATGTAGTTTGGGTTTAACTCTGTTGGTGTGAGTTGTTTTGCAATGTCAGACGTGTCCAACAATGGTGGAAAGTATGGTCAAAGGCAGTCTACATTGAACACTGGGTGCAAATCAAGGAAGGGTGGAATGATTAGCTCAAAGAAATTTTCCACTATAGCCTTGACGATTGTGTATGGCCCATATCAGAGTGGGAAAAACTTGCGATCAAGTCCATAGAGGCACTCCTTCTGCAAATTTAGCTAAACTTTGTTGCCCACTAGGAACTTGTGCGACACCCAATGTTGATCATGGAACTGCTTGTACTTAGCATTGGCTCTGTCTAATATATCATGGACCTAGTTGAGGATGTGTTGAATGCGCTCAATGAAGCTATTAGCCCTATCAACTTCAGACTGGACGTGATCTGAATCTCTCTGAGTGGCTGTAAATGGTATAGCCACATCATTGGGACATAATGGATGAAATCACAGCCCTACCTGAAAGGGGCTATGGGCCTATTGAGCTATGGAGAGATCTATTGTAGATGTTCTATACATAGGGGAGGATTTCATCCCATGTGTGTGGATGCTTCGATTTGTACATGCGTAGAATGTGAAAGATCATCTTTTTGATGACCTTTGTTTAGCCATCAGTTTGGGGGTGGAAAGTTGTGGACTTAGTAAGTTTGGTATCTAGCATCGAATATAGACTTGACCAAATTGCACTTAGGAATTTGTTGTCCTGATTTGAGACAATGGACTGTGGGATCCCAAAGTGTATCCACACTCACTCAAAGAAGAGATTACAGTGGCCTATATTGTGATACTCTTCTTGTAGGTTGTCATAATGATGATCTTAGAGAATCTGTTGATGACCATGAAAACATAGTTGTTTCCGTGCCCAGTAGAAGGAAGGCCCAACATGTAATCCATGGAGATGGATTCCCAAGGTCGACTAGGAGTAGGCAAAGGAGTATATAGGCCTTACTTCTTGATGGTTGGTTTTGCAATGGCATAAGCAATGCATGATCAAATGTACTTCCCAACATCTTGACGAAGATTCGGCCAATAAAAATACTTAGGTAGAACTACCATTGTTTTCTCTGCTTCAAAATGTCCAACGACCTGACTGAAGTGTGCCTCCCAAATCATCTTGGCATGATCACTTGAAGGAACACATATATGTATCAGGTGGCATAACAGTGCATCCTAGAAGTGAAAATTTGGAACTTTCTTACCTTCCAAGAGTGTCTGGTATGTGCTGTCGAATTTTGAATCGCTCTTGTAAAGATACGGTCACCCCGAAGTCTCATGCCCATAGGAGTCAAGAACAATGATCTGTGTCATGATTGGTGGTTAACTGAGGTAGTATGCAACATTATTGGTGCTGCCCTTCTTGTACTTAATGTTCAAATGGAACTGTTGTTGGTATGTGGACCATTTCTGATGGAAATTATTCTGCAACTTCCCTTGTGTCTGTATGAACTGTAGGGGTTAGTGGTTTGTGTGGATGACCATTTCCTCCCCCATAATGTAATGCTTCCTTTGACGATATGCCTAGACAATGGAATACATTTCTTTATCATAGGTGGGATACTTTTGGATGATGTCTGAAAGTGTCTCATTGTGGTAAGCCACTGGATGCCCTTGCTGAGTAAGAACTACACCAATAACATAGTTAGAGGCATTGGTTTCAATCTTCAATGGTTGTTGCAGGTATGGTAATGTGAGCACCGATGCAGAGCAGAAGCGATGCTTCAACTCAAAAAACACTTTATGTTGGATTTCAGACCAAAAAAACTTCGATTTTTCTCCGCCCTTGGTGACTTGACTTAAAGGCTAAGTGTTATGAGAGAACTCCAACATAATATGTGTTAGAAATTGGCAAGACCGAGAAACTTGCGGAGCCCTGTTAGAGTAGTTGGGGCTGGCCAATCCCAAATGAATTGTATCGTGGTTGGGTCCACATGCACACCTTGCTCATCAATGATGTAGCCCAGGTATTAAACCTGGGTCATGCCAAAAGTGCATTTCTCCAAATTGGCACACAATTTGTGTTGTCGCAGGGTTTGGAGGACCTGCCAAATATGGTGGAGGTTCTCTTCCCAAATCTGGATGAAGATTAAGATGTCATCTGAATACACCACCACGAATGCATTGGTGAAGGGTCATAATATGTTGTCCATCAATCTCATGAAGCTTTTAGGGGCATTCATTAACATGAAAGGCATGACCAAGCATTTGAAAAGGCTCTCCTTGGATTTCAAGGAAGTCTTCCACACATTAGAGGGTTTGATAGGCACCTAGTGATAACTAGACTTCAAATCAATATTTCCAAAATATTCCCCCCGCCTTGAGCTATTCCAGAAGGTCATCAATCCATGGAATTGGGTAGTTATTCCATACAGTGATCTTGTTCAGCACCCGATAGTCAATACAAAGTCTCAAGGTCCCATCCTTCTTCTGTACCAATAAAATCGGGCTCCCATAGGGTGATGAGTGTGTCCTGATGTGCCCTTTCTGCAACAACTTTTGAATATGACTCTTGATCTCATCGTTCTCTAGAACATATCGTCGATAGATTGGTCCATTGGGTAGAATCACACCCATGTTCAAATCGATGGAGTGTTTGACTTGATAGTGCAGAGGCACCCCTGTAGGTTAGGAGAAAATGTCCCTATACTCCTCCACGACCTTGTCCATCTGTTTCTACTATGTGGAGGAGCCCTGTCTGGAAGACATGGCCACAATATTCTTCTTTCCCTAAGGTCGAATCATAAGGAAAAAATATTTTCTGGTCTGTGAAATGATCTTAATGTATTTCTTAGTAGTGATCAAAGAGATGGTAGTAGGCGGGGCTACCTCTAGTATCTTGTACAACTTATTTCCCAAAGTAATAATCACAGAGCCAGGTCTCGACTCATATACAACATTCTGCTTCCACAAGTATGGTTGTCCTAATAATACATCGCAAGCTTCAAGAGGGGCAACATCACATAGTACCTCATCCGTGAAGGGCTTGATGTTGTAGGGAAGGCGACATTGCTAGCTGATGCGAAGATATTGTACTTGGTGAAGTCACCCAATGGTGTACGACTACAAATGTGTTGTATTCGGTAGACCTAACTTCTCCACAACCTCTATTGAAATGAGGTTCTTTTGGCTCCCATTGTCGACAATGAACTGCAATGGAGAACCCTTCACCCACATCTGTGAGTGGAAGAGGCATTCCCCCTCCTCTGGATCTTCAAGCTCATTCTTGTGGATCTTGGTGGTGGCCACAGTGGCACTAGGCTCCACATAAATGATATTCTTCCCTTTGTCATTCCCTTTTCCAGGTTCTGACTCAAATATGGTGGAGGTGCTCTTCCCAACTCTGGCTAAAGATCAAGATGTCACCTAAATGCACCATCATGAAAGCATTGGTGAAGGGTCGCAAGATGTTGTCCATCAATCTCATGAAGATTGCGAGGGTATTCATCAACCCAAAAGGCATGACCAACCATTTGAAAAGGCCCTCCTTGGATTTTAAGGCAGACTTCCATACATCAGAGGGTTCGATAGGCACATGGTGATAACCAGACTTCAAATCAACATTGCTGAAATATTCCCCCCCTTGAGCTGGTCTAGAAGGTCATCAATCCGTGGAAATGGGTAGCTATTCTATACAATGATCTTGTTCAGAGTTCAATATTCAATACAGAGTCTCAAGGTCCCATCCTTCTTCTGTACAAATAAATTGGGCTCCCATAGGGTGATGAGATTGGCCTAATATGCCCTTTTTGCAACAACTTCTGAATCCGACTCTTGATCTCATGGTTCTCTAGAACATAGCATCGATAGATCGGTCCATTGGGCAGCGGTGCGTCTAGGTTCAGATCGATGGAGTGCTTGACTTGATAGTGTAGAGTCACCCCCATAGGTTAGGAGAAAATTTCCATATACTCCTCCACGACCTTGTCCATCTCCTACTACTATATGGAGGAGTCCCGTTTGGAAGACGTGGCCACAATATTCTTCTTTCCCTGAGGGCAAATCATAAGGAAAACAAAATTCATGTTCTGTGAAATGATCTTAATGTATTGCTAAGTAGTGATCAAAGAGATGGCGGTAGGCGAGGTTGCCTCTGGTATCTCGTACAACATATTGCCCAAACTAATAATCATAGAGCCAAATCTTGACTCATTTACAACATCCTGCTCCCACAAGTATGGTTGTCCTAATAATACATCACAAACTTCAAGAGGGGAAACACCAAACAATACCTCATTTGTGAAGGGCTTGATGTTGTAGGGAAGGTGACATGGCTGGATGATGCGAAGATCTCGTAACGGGTGAAGTCACTCGATAATGTAAAACTGCAGATGCGATGTAGTTGGTAGACCCAACCACTTCATGACCTCTGCTAAAATGATGTTATTTTGGCTCCCACTGTCGACAATGAACTATAGTGAAGAACCCTTCACCCACATGTTTGAGTGGAAGAGGCATTCTCCCTCCTCTAGATCTTCAGGCTCACTCTTGTGGATCTTGGTGGTGGCCATGGTGGAACTAGGCTCCACAACAATGATCTTCTTCCCTTTGTCATTTAGAAGCCTTCAAATCAGCCACTAGTGACTGCTTGGCCCGACACTCACTCGTGTTGTGAGTGGAGCTCTTGTGGAACTCACACCATTTTACTGTGTCCTTCTTTGTCTTCATGGTGTTGTTCTTTTCTTGCGGCTTCGACAAGTTTTCGTGGGTTTCCCTGCCTTGGCTTTGCCCTTTTCTCTGTGGTTTGGGGACACCTTTCCGTTGCTTGAGACTCATAGATCCAAAGACTCGCTTCTTTTGTTTAAACTTCTGCTCAATCTTGACAACATATCAGTATCTCGCATTGAGTGAAGAGATGTCTAGGAAATCCATCTCGTCCTATATGTATCTATGTAGGTAGCCATGGTACTTGAGTACAAAATGTCACTCAGAATCCTTGATACTCAACTTCGTGTTAAGGGTATGAAAAACATTGGTAAACTCTGACACGTCTTGGTCCCTTCCCTGCCATAGCGTGGTCCATTTTATCTATTTATCCTCATAGCTCCTGACAGAGTAGTACTGCTCCTTGATGGCGTCTCATAACAAATTCCAAGTGGATGTGACTGAAAATAGCGAAGGTTTACTTTTGTCCTTCTTCTCACAGTAGGTCTCCCACAAGTCCTTGATGTGGGGGTGGCTTTGAGAAGTGCAAAAGTAATCTTTCCCAGCTAGAAAAATCATGAACCGAAAAATATCCTTCTAGAAAATTTAACCATATATCTATAGTGTCCACATCTATCTGACCTTCAAATATGGGGATGTCAAAGTTAACTTGAACCTTAAAGCATGTGGCACTTCTAGAGTAGCATTTGGAAGAAGATGTGTTGCGTTTAGGTAGCCACTGAAGGATCTGAGCTAAGTTGTCCATCATCACATTCCTCTGTCACTCAAGGGATTCTTTGAGATATATTTTAAAAGGATCTCCTGACCCCTCATCCTTATTTCCTTCTGCCATGGGAGGCTGTCAGGATTTGCGAGGTTGGTCTTGCAAAGGTTCAACTAGATGGAGCTCTAACTCCTTATACCCTGACCTCGTTGGGGACACGCAAAGAAAAGCAGAGAAAGAATAGATCTATTTGATGCCAATGATCTAAACTTAAATAAGAACGCAAAAATTTTTATATATAACCATAAATATAGATATGCAGCAGAAATAAAAATTCATTTCATTAATATCAAATATTGAAATATGTTTATAAATAGAATGGAAAAAAAAATAACTTGAGCGATGGTAGCTTATCTCTGAGAAGATATGTGGTGGCTACATGCCTATGAACTATGTTACAATGAGGCTCAAGGGCCTATTTAATTGAACAAAAAGGGAAAACCATAAACAACCAAAACCCTATCTCGAGGAGATGGAACACCAAGAGTTTATGGGCTATGTTGGGGTTAATTGAGTAGCCAACTTCCCGGGGTCATAACTTGGTCATATTATCTCCATTTGGCATGTACAATACCTTGTTGGAAGATATCTATGAGTACTACAAGATTTACACGATAAATTACTTGTTGTGGATCTCAAAAAAGCACCATTTAGGGGGTGAAAACTCCGCCAGAAGTTTAGGACCCGAAAAACGCCAAAAATAGTAAATGCTTTAATAAACAAGGAAACAGATGAAACCAATTGGAGGTCTAGGTGGAATAGGTGGGTGGCCACCAATATCCACCTGGATCAGTCCTCCCTCTTTAGAAATAAATGGTTCCCATTGCATGCAAAGCCTCCATGAGGTGAGGAACTTTCTGTTGCACTTGGTCCCTGGTGAACCACTTGCACTGGTGAAGGAGTTGGCTTGCTTTGAGAACTCCATATAGTTGGATTCTCTGTTGATGAGTGTTCATGATATGTGCATCCATGATCTAATAAATTATGACATATTCCATGTAGTCTGGGTTTAACTCTATTGGTGTGAGTTTTTCTACAATGTCAGATGTGTGCAATAATGGTGGAAAGTATGGCAGAAGGCGGTCTACATTAAACACTAGGTGAAGACCAAGGAAGAGTGGAATGTTGAGATTGAAGCTATTGTCCCTTACATCCTTGGTGATGGTGTATGGCCAATATCAGAGTGGACAAAGCTTGCGGTGGGGTCCATTGAGTCGCTCCTTTTGTAAATGTAGCCAAACTTTGTTGCCTAGCTAGAACTTGTGCGGCACCTGATGTTGATCATGACGCGACTTGTACTTAGAATTGGCTTTATCTAATATATCATGTAACTATTAGCAGATGTGTTGAATGTACTCAATGGATATATTAGCCCTGTCAGCTTCAGACTAGATGTTATCTGCATTTGTTTGAGTGGCTACAAATGATATGGCCACATCAATGGGACATAAAGGTTTAAATCCCAACCCTACCTGAAAGGGGATGTGGCCTGTCAAGCTATGGAGAGCTCGGTTGTAGTTGCATTGGACATAGGGGAGGCTTTCATCCCATGTGCATGGATGCTTCAAGTTGTACATGCATAGAATGTGCATGATCATCCTGTTGAAGACCTCTATTTGGCCATCAGTTTGGGGGTGGAAAGCCATGGACTTAGTAAGTTTGGTATCCAACATCGACTAGAAACTTAACGAAAATGCACTTAGGAATCTATTGTCCTGATCTGAGACAATGGACTATGGGATCCTAAAGTGTACCCACACTCTCTCAAAGAAGAGCTTAGTAGTGGCCTCTATTGTGATACTCTTCTCTCAGGCTACCATAATGGCCATCTCAGAGAATATGTCGACGACCACTAAAACACAGTCGTTGTTGTGCTTAGTAGAAGGAAGACCTGGCATTTAATCCATGGATATAGATTCCCAAGGTTGACTAGGAGTAGGCATAAGAGTAAATAGGCCTTGCTTCTTGATGGTTTGTTTGACAATGGCATAGGTAGTGTAGGGTCGAATTTACTTCCCAACATCTTGACGAAGGTTTGACCAATAAAAATACTTCTATAATATTGCAATTGTTTTCTCTTCTCTGAAATGTCAAGCGACCCAACTGAAGTGCGCCTCCTAAATCATATTGGCATACTCGCTTGAAGGAACAACAATGTAAACTTTGAAACGGGAACTATAAACTCAAAACGGGAACTCTGGCCCAAAAACCCCAAAAAAACATCAAAAACAGTGCTAAAAACGAAAAGTGTGTATACTGGAACGATGTTTTTTTTTTTAGGTGCCAATTTTGAACGTGTTTTAAAAATGGTGGTGACTATGAAATTTTCGTGCAAAATATAGCTTCAAAATGAAAGTGATGCTACTGGATTAACGTTTTTTTTTTTAAGGGTCAATTTTCAAACTTTTTAAAAAATGCTAATAACATTAATGTTTCTGGTAGAATATCATTTTTCTTTCCTAAGTATAAATTTAACATGTTTTCAACCACACCATGCTAGATACAAAAGAAATTGAAATTTTTTCAACTATAAAATTAAAAAACCATGACATTATGAACAAAGTATATCACTCAATGAAATCAAAAGTCTTTATTTGTATACTGAATAAAAAAGACATTATATCTCTAATTTGATATTGCATTGTAGATATTTAAACAATAAAATTTATCATACTTAAGACATAATCCAACAACATAAAAATGCTTCATAACTTCTCATTAATTATAATCGTGTATGTAATGCCATGCTCTAACTAAGTTTCTGCATGTAGGTGTGTAGTACTTATAACAATGATGCATTATAGAGTTTGTTATGTTACATTGACTTTTAATAAATTTAAAAAATTAAATACATTTGTAATTCATTATAGAGTTTGTTAT
>APFE030162293.1:0-10090 GCA_000404065.3 Pinus taeda | reverse complement strand
TCCTCTCAGGTGACTTACGCTCTGTGATTATTCAATAACCTTCTTGTTATTCCACTGTAATGTTATGATTGATTAATGTGTGCCCTTCTGCTGTTGGGCGAGCACAGGTGGAGTTGCATACCAGTTTATGGAAACGAGGTGATGGTCTCGACAGTCTTTCATTTCGACGGATCCAGGTTGGTCTCGATAACGTTTACCTGTCCTTTTCTTTAAACTAGCTCAGAACCTTTCGTTTTTTCTGAGTGATGCTCTATGTTTTATTTTCAGACCCCGAGGGCTTGCCGGTCCCATGTTTGAGTTCAAGAGGTATTTTCCAAGAGAACCCTCACGGTTGCTTATGAGCTATGACCGGTCAGTTTAGAGATTTGTCTGGGGAATCCATTCCATACGAAACCCATCTTTCATTTTTCTTGTTCCTTCATGGATTAAGGTGGTTTCCTTTTACGCTGCCGAATCTTGGGACTATTATTTTTTTTGTGTAATCTCCCAGCTTTGGCCTGGCCGTAAGCTTTATTTGGGAGTTGGCGGAACAGATCCTTTGTTAAATACTACCCTTATTTTCTGTATACGCATACTGTTTTCCTATCAACAGTACACTACTATATTGTTTTTCTCTTCACTTGACGGCATATGCAGAACTTGGCCTTATGTTCAAGCCCACCGACGGCATAAGCTTTCTTTGAAATATATCTCATGGTATTCGTCTAATGGATATTCATTTTGTCTTCGAAGTTAAATGTCAATGCCATTATATTGTTCTCTGTACAGAAACGCTCTATATCTTAACGCTGCTAAAATGCGTATTTCAGTTTATGTATCTACATTGTCGACCTATATAGAACAATTTCTAATTTATGCATGCTAGTCGAGGTCTGTTATTTCTTTGATATACATGCTCTCAGTATAGATAAACGATGATTCCTCCGTTCTGTTTTCTTTTGATTAAGTATGAGGGTTTTCTAATTGAAAACAGAAGGATTTGTACATAGCATGAGGGTTTATCCACTTTACTTCGTTCCTCTTTAACTAGTTTCGCTGTTCTTTTATTGCGAAGCTGTGGATAAGTCGCATAGTTTATATTCAGGGACAGAGTCCCATGTAGTCGTAAGATATTCCTCTGCTTATCTGAGTGATGGTTTCATATTGCATCTACCAGGTTTGCATATATATATATATATATTGGCATGTTCGTTTTCTGTTTGTTTCAATAGATGCATTCCGGCTACAGCCGTGTCCCTTTGTCGGGATCTGAGTATTCCAGACTCATAATTCATAGCTTATAATATGTAACAATAGTTACGTTTCGGGTATTTCAGTTTATGCTTATTTTGATATAGCTTTCTCGAGAACATACTGCCTCGGTTACCTATGCCTGTTTCGTGCCAGACTACTCTGCACCCATAACAGACATATAATAAACTACTCTGCACCCGTGACAGGCATATAATAAATGACTTAGACAGAGAATGAATTATCTTTGGTATTGCATACGCTACCCAGGCATTTCCATAACCCAACCCTCTGTATGTTTACTAACTGCCAATTAGTTTCTAAGCCAGGTCTATCAGCGAATAGCCTATTCCTTGACCATACTTATGCGGTTCCAAGTATGTTGTAACAGTACTAAGAAACTATGACAGATCTGATTTACTTCTAAGTACGTTGTAACAGTACTAAGAAACTATGACAGATCTGATTTACTTCTGTAATCATTTATAAGTCTTGTTTTATGCAAAAGGATTCTGAGATTAGGAACCGTACCCGTTCTGTCAGAATCACAATTAGATACTCAAGCAAGTCACCTGTACTTCGAGTTTGCTCGTCCACCCAGCCATGAGATCCATCTTCTGACGGAATTCTCTCCCCCGAGCTATCTTGCAGGCCTCAAGCCCTCAACAAGATCTGGGCACCTAGTGCCTGGTTATCTGGTCCCTACCAGACTTAACCAATTTTTCCTCAGTATCTTCTCTTTTCCTCTTTTCTTCCTCTGGAAAAGAATCCCTTCTGTCTGTCCCAACAGCACAGAACTTCCTCCTTACCCCCAGGACTTTTCCTGTTTGGGAGGGCAGTTCAAATCAGTTATGACAACTGATTTCCTTTCTTTGAAATACACCTCCCAGAGGCTGCCAGAATTTCAAGAAAACATTCCATTTATTTAATAATGTAGTTATCACAGTTTTTGTTTCTTTTAAACATAAACAACACTACTACTATATTGTCTTTTTACCATAGTAAAATCCACATTTACATTCTACCGGGGCATTACATCTCCCCCTCCTGAGATTGGACATCGTCCCGATGTTCGTTTCTCTTAAAAAAATGCGGGTAAGCCTTTTTAAGGAGTTCCTCATCCTCCCAAGTGGCCTCTTCAGGTCCGTAATGCTGCCACTGCACCTTAGCTTGGATAATAGCCCGTTTCCGCAGCTGCACTTCTCTCCGGTCGAGAATGGTCAGTGGTTCGACCAGAACCTCGCCTTCCGGCTCGACCTGCAGAAGCAACAGATTTAGTTATTCACTGTTTAAGAATAGAATTTATTCATAACGACCAAATTTAATTCTTACCCGAATTTCCTGCCATTGGATCACATGTTTAGGATCGTAGACGTATTGTTTTAATACAGAAACATGAAAAACATTGTGAATCCTAATATGGCTTGGTAGAGCAAGCTGATAAGCTACTGGCCCCACTCTTGCCAGAATTTGGAAAGGTCCAAAATAGCGTGGTGCCAGCTTGGCACACCCACTCCACTGCAAGGCACTTCTTCTGGTTTGAATTCTTACGAAAACATGGTCTCCGACCTGGAATTCCTTGAACCTTCTCTTTCGGTCGACAAAACTTTTTTGTCTGTCCTGAGCAGCCTTTAAATTATTGCGCACCTTCTTCACCATGTCTTCCATCTCTTTGAGCATATCCGGGCCCAATCTTAATCTATCTTCAGGTCCACCCCAACTTGAGGGTGTGCGGCACTTTCGCCTGTACAGAACCTCAAAGGGACTCAACTGTGTTGATGAATGATACCCGTTATTATACACGAATTCAACAAGATGGAGATATTCCTCCCACTGGGTTGGCCGCATCATAACACATGCCCTCAGCATGTCCTCCACCACCTGGTTTACCCGCTCCGTTTGCCCATCGGTCTGGGGGTGATAGGTTGTGCTAAAGTTCAGCTGTGTCCCCAGTTCTGCAAACAATGTCCTCCAAAAGGCTGATGTGAACTTAACATCACGATCCAAGATTATTACCTTCGGAAGTCCATGCAACTTAAACACATTTTGCATGAAGATATGAGCAATTTGCACAGCTTTATACGTGGATTGAACCGGTATGAAGTGTGCTGCCTTACTTAATTTATCCACTACTACCATAATGGAATCATTATTTTTCTTTGTTCGAGGCAACCCGGTTATAAAGTCCATGGAAATGATCTCCCATTTCCATTCCGGAATGGGTAAGGGTTGTAGCAACCCTGCTGGATGCATATGTTCTGTTTTAATCTGCTGGCATTCTAGACACTGCGCTAGATATTCAGCTACGTCTTTCTTCATTCTTGGCCAATAATATTCCTTCCGAAGTGCGACAACCATTTTCTGGTACCCTGGATGTCCGGTGTAATGGCTAGTATGGAATTCATCCAGAATCAATTTTCGAAGATCATTTTCATTGGGCACATACAACCTTTTATGAAAATACAGCACTCAGGCATCATCTAACTCGTATCCTTGTTGTATTTCCTTATCAGAAAGCTGTTGTATTTGCTGTTTAATTTGCTGATATACCGCATCTTGATCAACTGATGCTTTTATCTTTTCAAGTAAGGTACTCTGCCATTTACTGACTGAAAGTCTGCACACACATTGCACCTTTCGGCTCAATGCATCAGCCACTCGATTCTCCTTTCCCTTCAAATGCTTAATTTCAAAATCGAACCCACTTAAGAAATCTGCCCATCAAGCTTGTCTCGTGTTCAAGGTGGGTTGACTGAAATAGTTCATCAAACTATGATGGTCTGTCAACAACATAAATTTTCTTCCTAACAGATAATGTCTCCACATTTTCAGCGCATGGATAACAGCTGCCAATTCCAAGTCGTAAGCGAAGTATTTCTGTTCATGTTCCTTCAATTTCCGTGATTCATAAGCAATCACTCTTCCTTCTTGCATTAACACTCCCCCCACACCTTCTTTGCTTGCATCAGTACAGACCACGTAATCCTTATTAGGATTAGCTATACTCAAGATAGGTGCAGTGGTGAGTAAATGTTTGAGCTGTTCAAAACTTTGCTAACATTCTGAAGTCCACTTAAATACCTTCCCTTTCTTTTGTAAGGAAGTAATAGGGTATGCTACCCTTGAAAAGCCCTCCACAAACCTTCTATAATAACCTGCTAGCCCCATGAAGGATCTGATATCTGCCATGTCCTTCGGTATAGGCCACTCCATTATAGTTCTGATTTTTTCAGGGTCCACTGCAATTCCTTCCTTTGAGATCACATGACCCAAATATTGTATTTCCTCCTTGAAGAAATCACACTTACTAAACTTTGCATATAACTGATGTTCCCGCAAAGTTTGCAACACCACTCTAAGATGTTCTTCATGCTCCTTTCTTGATTGGGAGTAAATCAGAATGTCATCTATGAAGATTAACACAAACTTATCTAAGAACTTGTGAAACACGTTGTTCATCAAACACATGAATGTAGCAGGTGCATTGGTCAAACCAAAAGGTAGCACCACGAACTCGTAATGCCCATACCGCGTTCTAAAAGCTGTTTTTGCGATATCCTCCTCCTTAATTCTGATCTTATGATAACCAGATCGCAAATCGATCTTAGAGAATATTGTTGCTCCCTTCACCTGATCAAAAAGTTCATCGATCCGAGGTAAGGGATACTTATTTTTGATCGTGAGCTTATTCAGCTGACGATAATCAATGCACATCCGGAAAGTTCTGTCTTTCTTTTTGACAAATAACACTGGGGCTCCCCAGGGTGATACGCTGGGATGGATGTAATTCTTGTCTAACAACTCCTGCAGTTGCATTTTTAATTCTGTTAGCTCTGGTACGCTCATTCGGTAAGGCGCCCGTGACACGGGTGCCTCTCCCGGAATCAGTTCAATGGTAAAGTCCACATCTCTTTTAGGTGGCAGTCCGGGTACTTCCTCAGGAAATACATCTACAAACTCTTGTACTACCGGAATGTTGCCCAGCATAGCTGTTTTATCCTTCTGATTTGCGTAACCCACCTGAATAGCATAAATTTGACACTTCTTCTTGATGCATTTGGCTAACTGAGATGCTAATGGGTCGAATCTGTACAGGATGTTTGATTCCTTGTAGCTCCTGCTGCTCTCCATGGTCGTCCTTATAATAGATAGTTTTCGTCTTGCAATTTACTAATGACCAGTGTTTTTCCAGCCAATCCATCCCAATCAGGACGTCATATGAACCCAACGGCAATATGTTCAGGTCTGCCACTATTGGCTGCCCTGCTATGGTTAAAGGGCATTTATTTATTTTGGCCAAGACTCGCCTCTTGGTTCCTATAGCTAATTGAACCAGCCACGGATTTCTGAATTTCTTAGATTGTAAATTACACTGTTCTACTATCTTTGGGCTAACATAACTTAAAGTAGCTCCTGGATCAATAAGAACAGCTAAAGAAAGGTTCGAAATTTTACCTTCAAATTCAACCATAGATGGCTAGTACTCTGCTTGGAAATCCTCCAAAGCTGCATTAATTTTGGGTATACTATGCGCCACGTCCCCAACGGTCGACGCCTCATGAATCTGGGATATCTGGTCTGTCCCTTTTCGATGCGGGCAATTTTTGACATAGTGAGGTCCTCCACAGCCCCAGCATTGCACTGGAGGTCTGGTCACCCCTTCACTTTCTGGCCTAACAAGCTGTTCACTTATTCTAGATTCACTTGCTGGCCTTGCTCGGGATGCACCTCTTGCTACAGATCTACTGTTTATCCCTTTACCAGCTCCCTTACTTCCATTGCTGCGACCTCCCTTGCTGTTTCCAGCCATCCGACTGCTCTTTTTCTCATTCCATCTTTTGTTTGAGGCATCCCCCTTCTATTTATTCTGCTGGTAGTAGATCCTTGCTTTTCGAATGGCTTCATCCATGGTTCTAGGATTGTAAAACTCAATCCGTTCTCTTATATATGCAGGTAAACTGCTCACAAACCTTTGAACCTTGGCTTTCTCCTCCTTGATATAAGGCACATAACGTAGCAGAGAGGTAAAGCGGTTAATGAACTCGTCCATAGTCTGCTACCCCAGTCTTAAATCATGGAACTCTCTTGCTTTCTCATCGTAGAAACGCTCAGTTAGGTACCTTTCTTTGAAGTATTTCTGAAACTTCTCCCAAGTAATGGTTCGTTCGCTGACCCCTTTAACGATCTTGATTTCCTCCCACCACAAGGTTGCCTTACCTTGTAGCTGAAAAATAGCCAGCCTCGCTTAAGTTGTGATCATACTCATACAACTGAAAATATTTATTCATGTTTATTAACCATGCTTCTTCTGCCTCCTCCTGTTCGCCATCAAAATGCGGGGGTTTAATCTTCCGGAATTCTCCCTGCAGCTCCATTTTCTGACGTTTTGAGGTTTGCTGTTGTGGCACATTGTCAGAATGATCCTCCTTGTCTTCTGAATTTTCAGGTGCATTCTGAAAGTCTTGCTCCTCTGTCACCCTCTGTTGTTCCGCGCTGGGGTTAGATGAAGGTGGATTCTGCCTGTCTGATAAACTCTTCAGAATTCTTTCTTGTTCTACTGTTAAACGTGCATGGTCTTCTCGTAAGCGTGCCATCTCATTTTTCAATTCCTGAACAGTTTCAAGTATTGCCAGATTGGTACTTCGTGTTGCCTCACCCAACTGTACCCACAGTTCTAGATTTTCCTGAGGGTTACTACCGTCTCCCTGCATTTTGTTACTTTGCCTTTTCTTTCTTTGGCTTGTCTGCTAGCTTGTTTAGTTTTGTGTGTCACCCCTTCATAACAGAACAACAGTTAAGTATTTTTATCAGTTTTTTTTTTTTTTGTAGATATATATGGTGTATGCTGCTGCACAGTGAAACATGTCATATTGAGGCCACAGTGTTGTAACTGGGCTCTGATACCAATTTGTCACAATCCCCTACACATAAATATACATAGTAAAAAAAATTTCTATAGTCTAATTATTAAGACCCATACTATACGCATGAGCTGTTACCTCATACGTTACCACCACATATATGCTTCTGAGCTTCATCTAATGGTTATTTGGTCATTCACTATTCTATGCAAGGTTCACCATAATACAATTATTAGCTCATTGGTTGGCATTGGTTGTGATGTTTGCAATATGGTATAAGCGTTACCTTGTTTTGGTGTAACATATATGTTGACCCTTGGCCTAACCCCTAAACCCTCCCCAGCATACGGAGCATTAATGGGCGCGGGGTTTGGAGGTCCGGCTGTAGACTTTGGCAAACTCAACGCACCTACCACATTGGTTGTATCGGCTTACAGCTGGCCAGTTGGCATGGCCAGTACACATGGCCATGTGACACCTTGGTCTTGGGATCCTCGACCTTCCCGCCTCTTCTCCCCGCTTCATCTGAATGGTCAGGATCTAATTTGGCGATCGAACGGTGGAAATACCTTCCAGGGTCTCGAGTCACTACTTAAACCTCGTGAGCCAAGGTTGGGGTTCATTTGTTCGCATTGTATTGTCGGTTCAGTGCTCTGCCGAGACTCTGGTTCAGTTTTTATAGACTTATAGTTTAGCACCTGCAACTGCTTCACAGGCCGAGAAGGGCCCAGCTCCACCTCCTCTCAGGTGACTTACGCTCTGTGATTATTCAATAACCTTCTTGTTATTCCACTGTAATGTTATGATTGATTAATGTGTGCCCTTCTGCTGTTGGGCGAGCACAGGTGGAGTTGCATACCAGTTTATGGAAACGAGGTGATGGTCTCGACAGTCTTTCATTTCGATGGATCCAGGTTGGTCTCGATAACGTTTACCTGTCCTTTTCTTTAAACTAGCTCAGAACCTTTTGTTTTTTCTGAGTGATGCTCTATGTTTTATTTTCAGACCCCGAGGGTTTGCTGGTCCCATGTTTGAGTTCAAGAGGTATTTTCCAAGAGAACCCTCGCGGTTGCTTATGAGCTATGACCGGTCAGTTTAGAGATTTGTCTGGGGAATCCGTTCCATACGGAACCCATCTTTCGTTTTTCTTGTTCCTTCATGGATTAAGGTGGTTTCCTTTTACGCTGCCGAATCTTGGGTCTATTATTTTTTTTGTGTAATCTCCCAGCTTTGGCCTGGCCTTAAGCTTTATTTGGGAGTTGGCGGAACAGGTCCTTTGTTAAATACTACCCTTATTTTCTGTATACGCATACTGTTTTCCTATCAACAGTACACTGCTATATTGTTTTTCTCTTCACTTGATGGCATATGCAGAACTTGGCCTTATGTTCAAGCCCACCGACGGCATAAGCTTTCTTTGAAATATATCTCATGGTATTCGTCTAATGGATATTCATTTTGTCTTCGAAGTTAAATGTCAATGCCATTATATTGTTCTATGTACAGAAACGCTCTATATCTTAACGCTGCTAAAATGCGTATTTCAGTTTATGTATCTACATTGTCGACCTATATAGAACAGTTTCTAATTTATGCATGCTAGTCGAGGTCTGTTATTTCTTTGATATACATGCTCTCAGTATAGATAAATGATGATTCCTCCGTTCTGTTTTCTTTTGATTAAGTATGAGGGTTTTCTAATCGAAAACAGAAGGATTTGTACATAGCATGAGGGTTTATCCACTTTACTTCGTTCCTCTTTAACTAGTTCTTTTATTGCGAAGCTGTGGATAAGTCGCCTAGTTTATATTCAGGGACAAAGTCCCATGTAGCCGTAAGATATTCCTCTGCTTATCTGAGTGATGGTTTCATATTGCATCTACCAGGTTTACATATATATATATATATATTGGCATGTTCGTTTTCTGTTTGTTTCAATAGATGCATTCCGGCTACAGCCGTGTCCCTTTGCCGGGATCTGAGTATTCTGGACTCGTAATTCATAGCTTATAATATGTAACAATAGTTACGTTTCGGGTATTTCAGTTTATGTTTATTTTGATATAGCTTTCTCGAGCACATACTGCCTCGGTTACCTATGCCTGTTTCGTGCCAGACTACTCTGCACCCGTAACAAACATATAATAAACTACTTTGCACCCGTGACAGGCATATAATAAATGACTTAGACAGAGAATGAATTATCTTTGGTATTGCATACGCTACCCAGGCATTTCCATAACCCAACCCTCTGTATGTTTACTAACTGCCAATTAGTTTCTAAGCCAGGTCTATCAGCGAATAGCCTATTCCTTGACCATACTTATGCGGTTCCAAGTACGTTGTAACAGTACTAAGAGACTATGACAGATCTGATTTACTTCTAAGTACGTTGTAACAGTACTAAGAAACTATGACAGATCTGATTTACTTCTGTAATCATTTATAAGTCTTGTTTTATGCAAAAGGATTCTGAGATTAGGAACCGTACCCGTTCTGTCAGAATCACAATTAGATACTCAAGCAAGTCACCTGTACTTCGAGTTTGCTCGTCCACCCAGCCATGAGATCCATCTTCTGACGGAATTCTCTCCCCCGAGCTATCTTGCAGGCCTCAAGCCCTCAACAAGATCTGGGCACCTAGTGCCTGGTTATCTGGTCCCTACCAGACTTAACCAATTTTTCCTCAGTATCTTCTCTTTTCCTCTTTTCTTCCTCTGGAAAAGAATCCCTTTTGTCTTTCCCAACAGCACAGAACTTCCTCCTTACCCCCAGGACTTTTCCTGTTTGGGAGGGCAGTTCAAATCAGTTATGACAACTGATTTCCTTTCTTTGAAATACACCTCCCAGAGGCTGCCAGCATTTCAAGAAAACATTCCATTTATTTAATAATGTAGTTATCACAGTTTTTGTTTCTTTTAAACATAAACAACACTCCTACTATATTGTCTTTTTACCATAGTAAAATCCACATTTACATTCTACCGGGGCATTACATC
>APFE030162283.1:101206-113097 GCA_000404065.3 Pinus taeda | reverse complement strand
ATACTTTGTATGTGCGACAACAGGGAAAATATCTGGTAATTCTTGTTATGTATGTAGATGATTTGATCATTACTGGCAACCATGATGATCGTATTGCACAGGTGAAAAAGGAGTTACAAGCAGGTTTTAAGATGACAGATTTGGGATTACTTCACTACTATCTTGGAGTTGAAGTCTTCCAACGTCCACATCATATGTCTGAGGACACTTCTGCCATTAATCTAGATGATGATATTTACTTGTGAATAAGCTTAAAAGAGAAAAAAGTAGGAATGCAAGCTCAAATTTGAAATTTGGGTGAGTTTAGGAAACTTTTGGGCTACTCTTTCACAAGCGCAGCGCAGTTAGTAGAAGTGCAGCAGAGTTCATGGAAACACAGCGCCACCTCCAGAAGTGCAGTGCAGTTCACAAAAACGTAGTGCCATCTTCTGAATAGCTTTTAGAGACCTTAAACGGCTCCAAATTTCAAACTTGATAGCTGGGTAGAAAGCTCTTGAAGTCTGCTACAAGATGGACTCATAAAGAATGTAATTTGGACACTCCAGTAGGGAGAAAATTTGAGTTTCCTAAGGTCACTCCAAAAACCCGAGGTGTCTTTGACAAAAGCGCAATGCCAACTTACAGAGAAAGCTTAGATGCCTTCCAATAATCCAAATCACTATCTGAAGGTACCATTTGAAAGCTTGGGATGTCTATTACATAATAGAGTCCTTAAGCACTACCAACACCTGCTCCAAATCCCTAAAACGTTGTCTTGAAGTCAAACTGTCAAGAAGTCTAACAACTCTCCCGTTACAAGTGTAGTTTGGGCATTTCTCTCAAATGATAATACCTGTGCATAAACAGAAGGATTTTTTTGTTCCTTGGCCTATCATTGACAAAATCCACTTTCACTTTTGTAAACTTCTCCTCCATTTGGTTAGAAACATATTTGGAAGCAAAAATGGCCTTATGGGAAATGATGAGACGAGGTAGTGCACTGCAACATTGTCTTATTTGAAATAAAACATTACCTTTACCTTTATTTTTCTTTCCATAAGCTGCTAACTCCCTTTACCCACTGAATTACATGATGGACATGTTTTTGTTTTGACCTATGGTATCATGATGACACATGGAGTGAAACCCTAGACCATGACCTAAAATGAAGAATTTGACCATTTCATGACCCAAGACATTTAAGTGAAGATATGATACCTTGAAGAATACAATGACCATAATGAGTGATGAATACCATGAGTAAGTGAAGGGAGTAGAAGTGACCTAGACACAACAGCCAGCGATCAAATTTTTATTTGAACGTTCACTGAAATGACAAAAATTTGACTTGACACCCTAACAACACCTTGTAAGAGCATATTTGATCACTGGTGATAGGTTGAACTGACTGACAATAACAGAGGGAGTAAATATATTGGACAACATCAAACCACTTTTCAAGTTGGGATCTAGCCCTGCCATCTTTAAAGAAGGATCTCTTTTTATGATTTAGCTTGGTTTTTTAGGTTATTTTAGGTTAGTTATGATTATGGTTGGTTTTTTGTTTGAATTTGTTTAATTGGTTTGGTCGGTTGATCTGATCAAATTACCTTCTTTCCATTGGGCTATGGAGTCAAATAAAGCTGGATGTTGCATCAAATCTTTAAAAGAGTAATCACAGGGAAAGTTAGTTAAGTTTACTAGATCTTTTAAAGTGAATTATGAAGTCGAGAAAAGGCATGTTTCAGTAATGATTAAAAACAATTAAAAAAAAAAATTAATCAGACTTCAGAAGAAAACATACAGATTGTAAAATAGTCCAAATAAGGTGCTCAATTAACAAATCTTATTTTTCACATTTCCTATTTTACAATTAGATTTCAGATGAGTGACATGCAGAGCATAATATTGAAGACAACAATTACAATAAGAAAAACATCACCAGTAAGTCGCAGCACAAGTATCCTGTGAAAAGTATTTTTATTAATGATGCTCCAATAGCATGGAAAAAGTACAATTCTTGATAAAAAGAGTTACAATGATCAGGAACTAGCCCTCAATACTTCAAATGAATGAAGTATTTAAACAAAAATTTCCAAAACGATTACAATCAATGCCACATTGACATGGATATCTATAATTTATTACAAAATAACTGAATTGACTAATATGACCAAAAGAGGTGAATTTAGTGAATTGATCTGGAGGTCTGGCACTATTTTGGTGGAGAATAGTTGTTGAGTTGCTACTATTTAGGTGTCGCATTGGTGAAGATGATCTTTTCTTTAGTCTTGAAATTCACATATTTATCCCACCGCTCCTCATCTGGACTGGTGATTTTTGTTGCCTTGCTGTAGATTTCATCTACCTCAGTATACCGAAAAAATGTGGGTTTTACTACAAAAATATGCTTTATCTCATGCTGGATGAAACTCATGTTGTTGATAGCTTCAAAAAAATCTCTCCTTGTCATAGCACCTTTAATGTGGGAAGACTTGGCAGTATCATTTGCAATGTCTTGAAGCTTCTTCTTATAATCTTCCCTGGTCATTAGTTTTTCATTGATTACGAATAAAGAAGGCAAGTCCTTCTTATTTAATGCTTCAATTTTGGTGAAAACTCTATTGACTCTTATTTCCAAATTGTGGAATTTTTATGTAAGCTGCACAACCAAGTTCTTCTTTGTCAGAACTTTCTTCACTTCTAAGATAATTCATGTCCTGTCATCTATTCCTAAATTGTCCAACTCATATCTATTTTTGGAATTGAGAAACTTGATGATGTTGTTGATTGTGGCAGGCATATCTCCCTACTCATTGTTAATAGTGGAAATGGCCTGAGTAGCTTTCTCAATCAACTCTTTATGTTCAAATATAATCTGGATACATGGAAAGATTTCACCGATTGCTTCAATAATATTGTTCCATATAATTTCTTTAACTTGGGTCAGTGTGTGGCAAATAGAGGACTCAGTTGCTGATTTCCTCCATACTTCTATCTCGTTTTGACCTCTCTATATTTCTGCTACATAGAAAGTTTTAGTATTTGCCTTATGGTCTTGTAGAATATTGACTTGAGCCTGCAATATTTTAATTTATTCTGTTTGGAGAGACATATTCTCCATTGCACTTTACAACTGATCTACAGTATTCCCTGTGTTTGTTGTAGAAGATGTAGTTGTAGGAATTTATATAAGAGGCGTTGCTTGCAAAGGGACAATAGACATCCTGGCAACTTGCTCCTTTTTCTTTTTTTCCATTTCTGTTTCCATTTGTTTCAACTGTGTACTCTGCTCCATGATGAGCTTCATCATGTTTGCCTTCTTTGACTCTATTTCTTCGATGTCTTTGGCCAGAGTATCTTCTGTGGCTGGTAATTTTAATTGTTCCCTCAATGTTGCTATGCCAGTATTCTTCTTTATTACAAGTTCTTCTGTAGAATTGATATTTGCAGGACCATATCCTAATTTGACTACCAAGTCCTCCAAAACTTTGATCCTTGTGTCTTTAGCCAGTGAAGAGACCTTCTCCATCTTCAATTGTGACTAGACATTCGCTAAAGTGACCTACAATTTAAACATACTCATAGCAGTGTTCGTGAGAGTAGATGAAATCATTTTCCCAGTCTTCTTGTGCATCTCCATTTGGTCAATGGGATGTATGTCTTTCACATCAAATTCAAATGAAGTCTTCTTATAATCTGATGTTGCCTTGGGTTGTGGGATTTGCGCTTGGAGGAAGGCCATTTTCATTTTTCCTTTCTTTGAATCAAAGGCTGACAACAATCTGCTTTGAGAACTGGAATTATGCTTCTAGAATTGATTATACGTTTTCATCTTCAAGGCCTCATTTCTCACTTTAATATCCTTGAAAATGTCAAATATACTCTTTTATGTTTCCCTTGTGGTAGATGTTCTCATTTTCATAACCTGTTGTTAATCCTATGAAGTTGTCGAAGTAATATAGTCTGAACACCTACTAGAGAGGAAACAAGTGGCTCTTTGGTGGTGATAATGTTCTCTTGATCTGAATATTTTCTTAGACCTAGTTTGGAATTGAGCTTGGTCTTCTTCCTGTACATGATTTTGAATCCTTCACTAGAAATCTCAATCACTAAACGTGACTCCTCTTCTTTGTTCCTTTTTCCTATTTTCTCATGTGTGACACGAGTCTATACAATTGAAGTTGACACCAACCGCACCTCTACCTCTTGTAGAGTGTTATTAGTCCATTCTACCTGGCTTTTATATTTTTCAATCCCTGGTCTGGATGTATGAAAATAAGCAGTAGATTTGTTCTCTACCTTTAACTTGGAGATGACCCCTAATGGATCATATGCCCATGGGAAATTGAGACTGAAATGAATTTATTTCAGAAATTTGTTTGTTTCTTGCCCTGTTGTTGCAAATAAAAGGCCCTATTTATGTTTTGATTTTGATTTGAGATTTCTTCTTGGCAACTAGAAAATGAATCCCATCCATGTTGAGAATTTTCCTCATGTATTCTAAGGCAAAAATCCTCATTGGGAGTAATTTTGGAAGTTTGTAAGGGGCAAGTTCACACCCAAATACTCTTAGCTTTGTGTAATTTTGATAAAGGTACCAATCCCCTGCTTGGACTTAGTCTGATAATTGCAAAATTTTCTTGATTTCTTCACCGATTCTTAGCTCTAAAGTGCTACTTAGGAGACTGAGTGTTGGATCTACACACATTTCTATGAATTGTTTGTATGAATACTCTTTTTTCTCCTTCATTACCAGCATAGTCCAAAAGATACTGATTGTTTATTTCCCTCTTCATCCAACTTTTGTAATGCAAGATTGAGGTTGTCTGCCTGAAAATACCAAAACATGTATACTAACACAGAAGGATATTTGAATACTTCCTCAATTTGGAATTTGACAAACAATTCATGGATGGAATCGGCAAGAAATTGGTTGAAGTTGAACAAGATGTAAGGCTTGGAATTTGCACAGAAAATAGAAAGGAATCCTATAATAGCCTCATCTACCCATTGATCTGATTAATAACCAAGGAGGTAGGAGATGGCTGTGATGATTTTTTTGGCTCTCTCAGGGAAAATGGAGGATGGATAGGGAGGATTTTTCTTGCATAATGGGTCATCTTTAGTTAAGAAAAGCTCCATGGTTTTAGCTCTTTTTGTAAAGTCCAGTTTCTGATATAACTCAATAAGTGCCTCATGAGAGAAAGGAATGGAATTCTCTGTTGTAGGAGCTTGCACCATTTGGTCTATATCTTGGGAGTTATGGTGAATATAATTTCTCCAGTAGGGGCAATAACAGCCCTTTGGCTAGGTAGATAACAAGCATGGCATTTCATGATGAATTCAAGGATGTTGTGGGTATGGGGAAATATATAATGGGGCAAATTGTATTCCCACAGTTGAATATCATCAGAATTATCAATGAAATTGTCCTCAAGCCAACAATACATTTCAAATAGATCAAACTCGCACAGGGTTTCATGAATTTTGTAGTCTATGTCCACTAAGAGAATATGGTGAAAATCAATGGGAGGGTGGATCAGAGGACTCATGGGTTCTTCCTGCCCCTTATCTTTCAGAGGCATGATTGGATAAAGATAAAAAAAACTGGTGAATTCTGTATTGTGCAGGTTACAGTGTGAAGAGATGGAATTAGGTTCAAGATAATAGGAAACAAAGGCACTATCTTAAATGGAAGTTAGCAAGTATGATGCTCGACTAGGTGAAACAGGTGTAGTTTGAAGTGGCAAACTTGTAACAAAACAATGGCAATGGCAATGTGTAAAATCAGTAACTGGTGAATGGGTGAAAGGAGGGACTTTATAATCTTTTCGCTTTCCCATTGATGGTGGTGCAATTCCATTGGATTAATAGTTAAGTAATTTAGTTACTTAACAGATTGATTTTGGAGGGAGATGATGTGATTGGCAAGAGCAACGGATAGATGAGGTGGTGAGAGGGGATTGGCGGGAGCGTAATGGATAGAGAAATGGTATCGAATGGTGGATAAACCACTTTTCGGGGGGGAGGTGGTTAATGGTTTTGGCCATGAGGCATGCAAAAACAAAATATGGCACCACATCGCAGTGAGTGTAGTTTTCAATACCGCCCATTTCGGATCCCCCCCCAATAGTAAAGTTCAGATGGTGAGGTGGGGGTGAAACGTAATGTAGGCCATCAGATGTTAATAGGTGGGCACGGATGAGGGGAAATGTGGCGGGATATTATCGTGATGTGATGTGGCGTATGATGGGGTAGGAAAATGTATTTAATGGGGTATGATTGGATGTGTAGTGGGGGAGGTGGATGGATGAAAAATATGAGCGGAGGGGTGATTTTGGGGTAACGAAACTTTGGGAATAATGGAATAATATACCAAATATTATTTGATATACCGGACTTTCGGGTAAAAATTTAATCCTTTTTCCTTTTTCTATACATGAAAGTATATTTGAAATTCAACTTAGGATAAAACTTTCATTCTTGTATTGAAATCATCATTGTGCTTCTACCTACCCTTTCTCATTTCAACTCTTTTTCTAAGCTAACATTTTCTCTTCTTGTTTTGCAGGGTGCATTTAAACTAGCAGACCCAAATCATTTTTCTTTTATGAAAATCTACCTTATCCTATCACTTATCTCACCATTGATTCAGATTAAACTATTGAATCAATTTTATTTCTACCTAGCTACTGATTTACCAAGATTAAGATGTTTGGTAAATGTTTATTCACTAACCTATTCAACAAAAATTTGAATGTGCTCAATCATGATTAAACTTTATGATCTTAACAGAACTTTAGTCATTGTGGCATTCAAAAACAATTTGCACACAACCTTATTTGATAATAAATTAAAAGAACTAACTTACCAGTAGTGGCATTTAGACTTGCAGCACTTCCCGCTTTATTTTTTATTTTTTCTTTTGGTGGGGTTCTTATTCCTTTTTTTTTCTTTTCTTAACATACCCTCTTTTCATTTTCGTTTTCATATATTTTTGGAAATCATTTGAATATTGAAATTTATGTACAATATGAAATCACAACTACAAAACACTAAATCACCTTGAGATTCTCTACTTTATAGGACCCTAAAACCACATAAACTAAATGAGATAACCCATCTCATCAAATCTATTAGGAAATGGCAAGGCTAGGATGAAAATACTGTCACACCTAGAAAAGCACATGCCATGGTAGAAAATAAACACATGCAATCCCATGCATGACAAATCTAGCAAGAAAAATACACATGTGAGTTGATACCTACAATGAATCTTGTTGTAGCTACTTGATCCTTCCTTTCCCTACTTGATCTTTGCTTCCTCTTGCCTTCTTTTCTTTTATTTTCCAATGCCAAAGTGCTCCAAGAAACTCTAAGTGTCCAAGAGTATGAGAGAGAGAGAGAGAGTACTGAAATATCTCCAACACTAAACTCGGAAAATGTTACCAACTAATCCTCAAAAGCCTTTTTATGGATGAGGCCTATATTATCTTCATTTTCCATTATTTTGTTTCATTTTCCTCCTTATATGCAACCTATGACCTTTCACCTCCTTTTTCTCCTATTTTCCATTATTTTCATAAATAATTGTGCCAAAAATGCCATTTTGCCTTTCCAAAGCCTTATCCATTTCCTTTTCAAATTTCCTTAGCCATAAACAACCAAATTAAAACCCCCTAGTATGTATTTCCCAACATTAAGCTTGTAATAAGTGTCCCTTCGACCATGGTTATTATTTTTAACTTTTTATTACATGGAATTTTTGCTAGGGCTATTATAGAACCCTCCCCCTTGGGGGACACCGTCCTCGGTGTTTAGTCACACATATACCTTAGCAACTTGCTGAAAGAAGACATACTACTCATGGAGCTTTATAACATAGCTCGATGTAGTATTTATAATGAAAGATCCACTCAAAACAAGACACTATGACAACATACTACATATTGGATCTTTATAACACAACTCATTACGGTATTTACAATGATCATCCTGCTTAGTGCCAAACCACATGACAACATAACATCATGATAACATAACCACATGATATCATAGTAACGTTACAACATAATCATAATAACATCAAACCCATGTTGTTATAGCTCCAATTCTCACCATTATGGTTTTTGATGCTACACTCATGGCCTAGGGCAACCCCTCCTTCCTGACCTGATCCAAAATCTAAAAAACAGTGTTTTATTCCCTGTACGCGACATTGCCCTGAGTTAAACGCGTGTATACGCAGGTTCATATATACCCAACCCACGTATATGTATTAAAACACTTAAAAAAATATAAAACTCCTTATTTTCGAGTAGAGATCGCGAGTTTTACCTGCTGATCACCTATTAGTGCCTGTGGCCTCAACTGTTCCCAACCAATTCCTAACTAAAAAAATACTTTGGAATTGGTATAAAAAGACACCAAAGGGAAGGCCTAAGGGAGGCGAGAAGAGAGAGAAAGGTTATTATACTGAGATTTTCCCGCTGATCAGGTCTGAAGACCCTTGTGCCTTCTGCACTTCCCCCATTTGTATAGGAAACCCTTGTTTCCTTGTGATTTGATGTTCATCCCTTAGTTATGGCATCTTGGAGTGAGTTTTGGAAGGAGATATGCTAGAGGCTTGAGGCGGGACGGATCCGGAAGGAAGCTTTGCTTGGAGCCTGCGAAAGGTTACTCAAGTGATATTACTCCTTTTGTACATTCTATTTGTCTATAATAAAGAAACATGTCTTGATTCCCGATATGTTTCTTCTTTATGTTTATGATGTTCATGTTTGAATTTCATATATGAATGGTTGTTTAAAGTTCATAACTAACTTCCTTCTTTTATAACATAAAGATAATTTCTGTATAAGTCTTTGTCCATATACTGCTGCATTCTTTGGAATTGGTTGTTTTGTAGGACAAGGGAGTGAAAGGGACTTGAAGAAGGGTTTGGACCCTGGAGGAACTTCTTGAACGTAGGACCTGAGGTACGTCCTTCTTACTTTAGAATTTGCTTATTATAGCGTAATGGTTGTGTGAATGTGTGTTTCTCTGTTTAGACAACTTTCAGTCTGCTAGGGTTTCCACCCAAAAGCCCTAGGGGAGAAAATGCCTCAACAGAATTGGCAACTCCACTGGGGACAACACTCTTGTTGTTCCTAGTTTGGGTGTTTGTCAAGCCAATCAGCGCTCAGTTGCTTGTTGGTTTGCTGTTACTGTCTGGTTTGTTCTTGACTTCTGAGTTTTGCCAGTTTCTTCAATTTGTTTTTTATTTTTCTTGATATCTTTCATATATGTTGTTTTCCTTAGTTACAGAAGCGTATAAACACTTGTTTCCTGAAGTAAGCCCGTGTATACACAGGTTTCCTCAGGCACAGTCACGTATACACGCAATCTGCACTTAAGCACAGTCGCGTATATCTTGCAACTTTCAAGATTTATAAATTTGTGTGTCTCTGAAGTTTGTCTGGTGTTTTGAGTCAGTTTGAAATAGTCATTTTTGCCAGTATCAATTGTCGGTGCTACAGCAAGCGTCTTACTCTGATTTCTCTCTGATTATAAGGAGTATTGGTCTTGTTTTGTGTTTACAAGCGTCATTGTCTTTTTGCTAAAAGCACGCAAGATTTCTTGATTGGAATCTTGGCTGCTCTGATTTATCAGAGCAGAAAGATTGTTATCAATATTTGTGTTGAATTTTGCTTTTGGTGGCTTTTTGTTTGCTTGACAAAATCATTTTCATGACCATTTACTTCTTGGTTTCATCAAAGTTGTCAATTGATGCTTTCTTGAAATTCTCTTTTTGATCTTTTTTGGTCTTTGTTACCAAAGCTTTCATTGTTGCTTTCGGTTGTTAAAAAGCATCTTTAAACACATTTGTTTTTGTTGAGTTTTCATTCATTGTATGGTGTCAACTTGCAAAAGTGTTTCTTGCTTATTGTTTCAATCACGAAGTTTCAGTTTGTTGAGAGAATTTTTCAAAAGACTTTTTTGTTGCTACTTTGAAGAGAACTTTTTGAAAAGTTTTGTTTTGCTTTCTTGAACTTGCTTTTCATTTGGTTTCCTTTTGGTGAGTGAAAGTGCTTTATGTTTATCTTGAGTTTTGCTTTTAATATTTAGATGAAATGAATGGTAGCATCTCATATTCCATCTAGATATTGTAAGTGGCAAAAGAAAATTTGATAAGCAAAGCAACTTTCATTTCTTGTTTTGAAGTTGTTTTCAATCTTGCATCAAGCATATAGTTATTGCATTAGGATAGATTTGCATCTCTTTAGGCATAAATAGTTTTGTTAACTTTTGAGTGTGAAGTGTGAATTAAAGAAAAGAAAAGGAAAGTTTATTTCATTATAAGTTTCCTTTCGAACCCTGTAGAAATTACTCTTCATTGAAAAACAATGACAAAGTGCACATGCATATAGTTAGGTTTTATTAATTTCTTTTGCGTCGAAAAAACACCACTAGTTTCACTTCCATCATCCCTTGACTTAAAGAACAACCCTTAAAATTAAGCGCTAACTAAAATTCACTAGAACTTTTTCTTTTAAGTTACATACACCAACAAGTTTTAGGATTCTAGGGCCTTGGATTAGGCAAGTGGAGAGTTACCCTCCAAGGCCATTTAAACTGTCAAACATAGGAGTCTGAATAGAGAGTGAAAATCCAACAGCGTGAGGAAGACCATGAAAGCTCCGGATCTGGGAGTTATGCACGAGGGTTTTTGAAGACAGGGAAGAGAGATACCCCCTCTCCTACTTGTCCAATCTTACCTCATGACTGTTATGCCTGGCTTCTACAATGAGTTGGTATCCATAGTTTCTACTCCTAGGGAACTACATAGGTGGCTGCGGAGGGGAATCCCGTGGCACCTGAGGTCGACGTTGTATCACACTCAATGGTACTACTGGAGGGCACCCTTGCGAAGCTTGGGGGCTTGCACCGGCGCAGGCTGTTGTTAGGAGGTCAGCGTAACTTCCTCTGTTACCTTTGTTGATAGGCCTGGGCCCTCATCATCCCAGACTATCTTCGGAAGGCCCCTTACTCCACTTTCTTGTATTTTGGTGTCTGGTCCTCATCACCTAGAGCGGAAATACTTGAAATTTGTTTGACTGGCTGACTTCTTTTAGGGACTTTATAGTGAGTGCTCTTTGCTCCTTGTATATAGTTGGCTTTAGGTATTTTTGTCTTGTCACATTGGGACTTTGTGTTCTAAGTGACTGGCTTACCACTCTGCCGATCTTGAAAGGCTTTTGGTTGTTCTTTCAGAAGTTGTGGAGTTGCCTCCTCAAGGGAAAAAGGTCTTGATTGTGTGTTTATATTCCTTGAAAGGTCATTTCTACATTCCCGTAAGGGAAGGGTCTGAGAATCAGTTAGATATGGCCAATATTCCTATGGAAACCAACCAAGGTACCCTTCCAAAAGGGGATCCTTGTGCTTTTCCTTTCTTTGGAAACATTGGTACTCCCTTGATGGCCACTTTGAATATTCCTGGGCTAAATGTTGGACTGCCCGTTTGGCTGTGGTCCACTCGGAATATTCCGAATGCTCTTGAAGCCTCTCATTTGAATGTTTTTTGTCAAGGGCATCGCATGGGTGCTAATTTTTCATCTTCTTTCAAAGAGAAATCTGGGATTCCTCTTTCCCCTCCTTCTTGTAATAAGAAATCTAAAAAGAGGAGAAAGAGGAAGTCAAAGAAGAAGACTAATTCTATCCCTGCATCTTCAACCTCTACCAGTCATGTTGGAGATGAGTCTTCAACCGCTGCAAGTCATGCTGGGGGCATGAGTCTAGTCACTGCAAGTCATACTAGCACTTCATCCTCAACCTCTGCCAATCATGTTGGGGATGAGTCTTCAGCCACTGCAAGTCATGCTGGGGGCACGAGTCTAGTCACTGCAAGTCATACTAGCACTTCATCCTCA
>APFE030162283.1:0-99512 GCA_000404065.3 Pinus taeda | reverse complement strand
ATTTATGTATACAGAACTTGGAAGATTTCTCCTTTGGAAGTTTATGGTTGGTCCGTTCTGACAGGTATTGGTTCTTGAAACTAGCATATACGTTAGGTTTTCCCACCTGCATTGTGCACTTATCAGTTTCCTTTTCCATTTTTGGCCTTAGGATCGACCCCACCAAATTATGGTGTGGAACCTTCTCATTGCTTAGAAGTATCATGACTTGTGTGGTAGAGCCTACCTTATCATGGGTGCCCTAGTTAGTACCTTGTTGTCGCTTGGCACTCATGCTGATTTTTCGTCCCTAGGCTCGGGAGTTCTCTGTAGTTCCGCCATGACTTATGCATTGAAGACTCATTCCTCTTAGCTTCTTCGCTTTGTTCTGGCCTTATACCCTAGAGGCTCCTTTGTGTTGAGTTGTACTACTGCATTGCATGTTAACCATTTGCACCTTTTGGCCTAGAGCCGGCTTCACTTGGACTCGTGTTTAAGCCATCTTTTGACCTTGATGACTGCAAAATCAACCTTGCATACCTTTGACTTCTGCAACTTGACACACCTTGATCCGTGGAAGGAACATACCTTTGAGTGTCACTGACCAGTTTTTGCCTCCCTGCATTGAGCATAGGAATGTTCCACTCCCAGGAACTAAATCATCTGTTTCATCGACACTCGTTCTTTCCACTATACCATAGCATTCTTTTATTCTTTTTCGAGCTTAACAGAAAAAGACAAAAAAATTAAATATTCTAAAAAGAGCGGGAACGAGACAGTATTTCCATTTATTATTGGCAGCTAGAGTCAGTCATGTCGCCCTTGAACAAAGCACTCAAAACAAAGTCTCCTCCGGGTGGGTGGGATTTAGTTTGACTTAGGTACGCCTTAACCTTGTTATTGAGTCAGTTCTCCGCCGATTGGTTATCTCTTCCAATCATATGGAGGGTTCGTTCATGCCTCCTGCAAGACGAACTTATACAGATTCATCATATGCTGCCGTATAGTCACATTGAGTCATGCTTTTGTTCAAGGGAAGTTAGCCTGAGTCGGCTTCTCTGCGGTGTCTCTTGACTCATTTTTCAGTCGGCCATCCTGATTGTAAGTGTCATGTCTATCATCACATCAGTTATATTGGTCCTTTACTCGTGCCGGTTTGAGAAGGTCCCCATTGACTTCTTGTCAGCGGGTCTTGTCCTTATCGACGACAACATCTTACTGTGAGGGCAGGCCTAGAGCTACACCCTGGCCCTATTTTCATTATTGATAGGTTACCTTGTGCTCAGCATCGATCAGTATCATGGGTCTTTGACTGAGTGGTTTCCCTTGTGTTCGACGTCAGCTTACATTATCACACATTGGGATTTGTGCAGTACCTTGGTTTCCATTTGACCCTATTGGTGGATACCTCGCCTCCGTGTCAGCTTTCATTATTGGTTGGTTCAGAGGGTTTCTACCGTGTGCTAGCTACATCTTGTGTACGCTGGAAACGTACTTCGGTTCGGTTACTACATCTCTTTCGTCTGATTCCTTCCCCATTATTGGCCTACGGGTTACACTCGTGCTAGATTGATGAAGGATGCCTTAATGCCTTCCTTCTAGCGGATCTTTCCCTATGGACTCCGACTCATTGCTCTGGGGCAAAGATCTAGAGTCCATTTGGCAGTACCTTGGGGTTTGCATTCATTAGTGGTAGATCCTTCGCTATCGACAGTGGGAAACCATCATTGTCTCCTGATCGATAGATTCTTACAGGTGTTCGACTCCAACTCACTTATTCGCACTTGTTGGTTTGTACTAGGTACCTTGACGCTCATTATCATTATCGGTGAGTAGTCTCGCGTTTGTTAATGGTATACATCAATGACCGGTAATCAAACGATTTCTCACATGGTCGACTTCAGATCATTTATCCCCTGTACGCGACATTTCCCTGAGTTAAACGCGTGTATACGCGGGTCTGCATATACCCAACTCGCGTATATGCATTAAAACACTTAAAAAAATAAAACTCCTTATTTTCAGGCGGAGATCGCGGATTTTACCTGCTGATCACCTGTTAGTGCCCATGGCCCAACTGTTCCCAACCAACTCCTAACTAAAAAACTACTTTGGGATTGGTATAAAACGACATCAAAGGGAAGGCCTAAGAGAGGAGAGAAGAGAGAGAAAGGTTATTATACTGATATTTTCCCCTGACCAGGTCTGGAAGGAGGGGTTGCCCTAGGCCATGAGTGCAGCATCACAAACCATAATAGTGAGATTTGGAGATATAACAAGTAGCTAAATATGAACCTAAGTCCAATCCCCCTTAAGCCAACAAATGGTTTTGTTGTCAGCACTGGGATCTATCTGAGGGATGTGTGATGTGGCATAAGTGTATACCGACTAAGAAGGAAATCGAGAAGTGGATAGATCGGAATTTGTATGATTTTGTAGCCCAGGAAAAAATGAATATGCACCTGTTGAAAGAGAGTAGTTGCAGAGATACCTGTATACAGAGGAACACAGAGTTTTCTTTTTCTCTTTTCTGGGTGATATATATGAATGGTTGGCTAAATTGGTAGATGGTCAACCTACCTGAAAGTTGGATAACCCTATTAGGTGGACTCGAGAGTAAGTGAAGCACTTTAAGGATCAGAACACAAGGTTGCAAACGTTGTCGATTACTAGATCAATAGTCTATTGGGAAAATTTATTACTGAGTTCATGATTGATACATATTCCAGTTATAATGAAGTTGAACGTTGGTTTTTCAAAGGACCAAGAGGTAAGTATCTAAAGTCTCTAAAAACTTGGATTAAAACGCTATTGTGTGAGAAATGGGTTATGCCACTAAATTGATGTTTAGAAGAGGCTCGACGGGAGCTACGTGAAGTGGGAAACAATTCAAAAAAGATCTAGATACAATTTTTGAGTATATTCCTTTGTTCGTAGCATCCGACAGTGAAGAAGAAAGTAATAGTCCAAAGATGCCCAAAGGTGCACCACATTCGGTAGATCAGGGCAATACGGGAATACCACATCCATCCACTCCACCTCCACCATCACCTCCATCTCACACACCATGCCTACACCTCCATCTCCATTATCCAGTATGGTGAACACTATGAAGATGCCTATATTCAGGGGTTTGGGGACAAAAGACCCTAATCAATTCTGGTTTGTAGTAAATGTTATGTGGAAGTCACAACAGATAACGGATGATGATCTGAAGAAAGCAGAGCTGGTCACAACATTGCAAGATAGGGCGCTAAGTTGGTATATTAAGTACCATACAACTCATCTAGTTGTGTCACTAAGAGATACAAAAGATGCGTTGAATAATGAATTCAGAAAGCCAAAGTCTCAAACCCAGTATGTGACTGAGTTCAAGGAAATTAAGTAGAAGGTGAATGAATCTGCATGGGATACTGATCAGAGACTGAAATGTCTGCTACAATAGGTTAATCTATAGATCTTGGATGAGAAACATAAGGACATGTATATTTCTATGGTGTTGCCTCATTTGAGATTACCATTGTCACCGTAGAAGCTTGGATCATAGGTTGAAGTGCTCGAAATTGCTATGAAGTTGGAGGCTTCACCTTTTCAGGATATGAATTTGGGAGATCAGCAAATTCAGACGCAGTTGGCCAGCCTACATATGGAGTTATAGGATCTAAAAAAGGAAAAAGAGGTTAAAAATGAGACCCGTTCAGAAGTGTGGTGCTTAAAGTGCAAAGGCAATAGTCATGACAAGGATCATTTCCGAGTATATCAGAACTATCTAATTGGGGGAGGTCCTATCCTCCCCAAGCTAGAAAATTCTGCTGGATCAAGTAATGGTGTAATACTCTAGTGTGTTATCTACAAAATAATAGGAAAACACTCAACTCATAATTGTCATTTGTTTCAGAAGTTTGTACAGACTCCCCAACAACTATTCTACAATTTTTCTAAGCCTGTAGGCCATGATGAGTGCAATTGTCGTATTTATGAGTTAATGATGGACAAAAATCTGACATATAGAGTACATGCTTAGACTCGTCCATGTTAGGATCAAGGAACATATGCAATGCATGGAGAATACTAAGCACAAGGAAGAGGACAAGGGGGAGGAGCTGGAAGAGGTCGCAGATAGGTTACTTGTTACAATTGTGGGGAACTAGGCCACTATGAAAGAGATTGTCAGAACCCGACACACCCCTCTTGTCAGTACTACCGATAGTTTGGCCACATAATAGAAGATTGTCCTATACTCATCACAAAGATGCAAGATAAGAAGAACCAACAACCCACTCAAAACATCCAGATGGTGAGGTCAGAACCACGTGAGGATGGCCCAAGTGTTAATATAGTTACGCGAGGTGGTATAACTACTGGAGAAGATAAAGTCACAAGGAAACAACCAGAAGAGAATATGTGGGTGTGTAGGGCTGCTGACAAAGATACTAAATTTGATTTGCATAAGTAAAAAGAAACATTTATGGAGGCAAAGAAGAGCTTTGTGGATTCAAGAGCTTCCAAATCAAAGAATCAGAATGCACAAACAAAGAATCCTGAAGAGGTCATTGTTGCACAGGAAACAGATCCCTTAGTATTCACATCCTTCTTGTAGACCTGCATGAAGCTCTTAAGGGACCAAAAAGGAGTAGAAGGATTGCAAGAGTTAATAGGAAACTGCACTAGCAAGGTTAAGTCAATTCCTTAGCAGCACGCAGTGCCTAAAGTAGACAAAAGTAAGAAAAGGATTGGTTGAGAAATGAGATTGACTACAAAAATCAGAGAATTTGAATGGACCAGGTGATCTTACATTTGGGATTTGATGCGAATGTTATTCCTAAACAAATTTGGGAAAGAATGGGAAATTCGATGCTACAGTGGTCCCCAATTGAGCTACGAATGGAAAACCAACAGAAGATTATTCCTGTTATCACTCAGGTTGTCCCTAAGCTCTTGAAGGGATACGGCCGAGCTAACCACAGACCAATCATTGGATTGCAGGTTCTAGCCCACTTGCAATCGGAGAGGGCTCTCTCTTAACAATTTAACTTTGTTGATGATGATTTTAGGCTAGCTATTGAGTTCAAGGGTTTTGCTTTAGGTTTGGATGGAAGTTCAGATGGAGGGAAAATATCTTCAAGTGGAGAGGCAAGGCATGGAGCAGAAAATTTCAAACCATTGGGCGTGGAGTCAAGGAGTTAAGCTGCTGGTGCGTTTTCTTGGTCACAACACAAATATGAAGCAAGGTAGCTTTATATAACACAATCTTTAGGCTTAAAGAAATGAAATGAAGTATAAGGGATGAGAGGCAACAAAGAATCTCTCAATATCTTCAACAGAGGGAAAAAGAATGAACTGTATCCAGGAGCAATTAAGAATTCATGGATAACTGTCATACATGATGAATTAGGGAAAATATGTGCCAGATGGAATGCATACTTATGCCTAAAATAGATGAAAACATGAAGAAACAGCAGAAATCGAGCATAGAGTGTATTTAAACAAATTCTAAGCTAATCTTTCTTTCCATTGTTTAAGAGCGCAATTCATGAGTAAACACAAAGATAAGAAGTACTTATTGAGTTATGTAACAATGCAAGAATTTCATAGTTAATCTTAAACCATTTAAACACAGCAACATTTCATCCTCCATGCTCGTGAGCAATCTTTGATTATAGAAAATTTTCCAACATACAGTGCGAGTCTCCCTCAGAGCCTATCATCCCAAAATTATAAAAAACAACCAACCCTTAATACATCTGCCTTCGCAGAATATATAGAAGTTATTTACAAAACATCCCATTGGGAAAATATCTGGTCATAACTGTGTCCAGCTACTCTGACATGCTTAATAACTATTCATGAAGAAAAAATTGCACAAAAATAACTGAGAAAGTAAATGCGTTTAACTAGCCGCTATAGGTGTCCTGATTGTTGTTGACTCTTGGACTCAGAAAGTCGGTTGATGAGCGCCATGCTGATGAGTTGTTATGGGTGTGCTGTCACCTGCCACCTCTTTATCTTTTCCAAACGCTTTTCCGCACCAATTCCATCTGTTGTTAGCTTTGAACTTTCCCGATAGAAAAAATGTGCAATGAAGTTTGCTTGTAGAGGCAAGAAATATGCAGAAAATCAAATTACTGTAGAATCTGAAGCAGGCTTTGCCACCAATCTTTTGGCGGTAAATGGTGTTTCCTTAGTTTGAATAGGGTCTCGTCAGCTTCTGTATATGTATAATAATTGGTCCAGACTGGAAAGAGATGCTTGATTTCATGTTTAATGTAAAATAGATCTTCTAGTTTGTTGTACAAACTCTGCCCTGTGAGAGGAGTTGCTTCTTCTGTGTTGCTCGATGATGCAGTGATCTGATTCTGTACATATGTATGTAGTCTATACGCATACTTCTCCTGCTTTAATAATTTTCCCGCTCTAGTAACCAGGCTGGGTAAACCTCTGCTTTGTAAATCTGCCATCCTTTGTCTGAAGGCCTGTACCTCTGTTTGCATTTCTTGGCATTTTCTTTCTATTGTATGGACAAAATTCCTCATGGTTAGCACCTTTTTGACTCTCACAATGGTCTTTTTTCTGTTTTGAATGTTCAGTGCTGTCAACTGGTCACCAGTACGAGTATTTAGAAAGTGAATCAATTTATTGGCTAACTCAGGCTTGTCTGCCAATAATACCCTGGCCTTTTGAGTTTCATACTGGGATATTGCCATCAAATCTATCTGATCAAAAATGGTTTGAATTCCTGTCCATTGCTCAACGAGAGCCTTGCCAATATTATCCCATAAAATTGTTTTGATTTCAGCCAGGGTCGCATGGAGAGTGACGTCTTTCTCCAAGGCCTTTATTTTATTTTCTAGGGCTTTTATTTCCCTGGTTTTTTCAGCGACTGAAATTTTTTATTTATCATAGCTAGCTTCAATTTTAGCTAGCTTTTCTTTGGTTTCCCTCATTTCTGTCATTTGTACTTCGAGGGCCTTAATCTCTTTCAACATGGCCTCCATGCCCAAATTGGCCTCTTGTGCGGCTGTTGCTCTGGTTGTTGTGGTTGAAACATCTGTTGCTAAAGTTGAAGCTGGTGGATGTACTGTTGTAGTAACTGCTGGAGGGGGAGCTGAGATCGTTGGGATTAATGGAGGAGGCCTTGAAGACAATTCAGGTTGTTTCCCTTGCAAAGCTTCTTCCAGTGCTTTCTTTGTGTCCAGTATTCTATGATTCATTCTCATAAGCAAGGTGTACACATCCTCCATCTCTTTCTACTGTGCTACTTCTGCAGTATGAGGATAAAGAGTTGGGGGTAATTTCATTTGTTTTTTGAGGGCTGCTAGATCCTCTTCCTTCTTCTTGATCAAGGCTTGTGTTCCCTTGGGATCTTTGGGGTCATGTCCCATCTCTATTACGATTTCCTCAAGGGATTTTATCCTGTTATCTTTGGCCAAGGATGAGGCCTTCTCTAGCTCTAACTGGGCAGAGGTATTGTACAAGGAGTTCTGCAATATGAGCCAGTAGAGCCTTATCTGCCAGAGTTGAGTACACCATTTCTCCTATCTGCTTATGCAGCTCAATCTAGTCTATAGGGTGTATGTCCTTAGAAAGGACTTCTAGATTAGTTCTTATGTAATCTGCAGCTGATTGTTGTTGCTGCACGGTGGGTCTGAAATGACTTAGAGTTATTTTTCCTGCTTCCATTTCATAGGTCGCCATCAGCCTCTGTTGATTTGTAGGGGCCATTTTTAACAGTTGATTATAAAGTTGGAACCTTATTGGTTTGTTCTAGCTTTGTTTTCAGTAAAAGCCCTTTTAATGTCTGTACCCCTTTGTGTTTGCTGTTTGGAGGACGAAACCTCCCCACCTGGTTGTCTGTCACGCTCCTGCTAGAAGGAGCTGGCCGATGTCTCAAAAATAGGAGGGGTTTGTTGTCCTGAATTTCCCTCACCTCTCAAGTTTCCAAGTGTTTCCTTTGAGATCTCTTCTTCAGCATAGGGATTTAACCTTTGCCTTTTCTCTCCCTGCTGCTCGGTTGATTTTCCTGTAGGTTTACTCTCAGCTTGGTCCCTCTTTTTACCTCTTTCCTCATGTTGAGGGGTTGGCAACACAGGAATTTCGGGTGCTTTTGCATGTATTGAGGGACTTTGTTCTTGGTCTCTCTCCAGATTTAGAGAAGGCTGCTCCTCCATTGTGCTCTGTCCCTCTGAATGCTCTATTTCCTTGTCCTTTCCTACTGTTGATATGGCTTCCCTAGCTGGATGTGGTGAGGCAGCAATTGATATACTCGCTCCCACTGGTTTTGGCTGTATGGAGGGGACCTGTGGAACACATTCCAGGTCAATTCTCTTTTCAACTTCCTTCATGTCTTTCTCCAATTTTTCTTCTTCAGAAATTTGTTCATCATCTAAAGAACCTTCTACCCATTCAGGTAAATTTGCATATTTCTCTATGTGAGGGATTGGCTGGTGCACATACCCTGAGAGCTTATTTTTAACTCTCCTAAAGCTTATGAAGTGTTCGGGGTCATATGGGGACCAATAGAAGCTTTGTTTTAACAACATCTCCTCTCTCATCATTTTATCTGCATCCTTCCAAGCTTCATCCCTTTTGTTGAAAACAAAGGGACCCAGTTGAGTTCTGATTTTCAACTGTGCTTTCTTATTTTTTCCATGGAAGTGAACTAGGTCTACATGACTGAACTGTCTAAAATATTCTAAGGCAAAGAGCCTCATGGGAACATATCTTGACAGCCTATAGGGAGATAATTCACTCCCATAAATTCTGATAACTGTATGGTTTTGGTAAAAGTACCAATCCCCAATGCTATATTCTTTGGAAAGATGCAAAATCCTTTGCATTTCGGCAGTAAGTCTGGGAGGAGGGGTCTCCAATAATAACAAAGTAGCTGGGTATATCAATAGATCAATAAACTCACAATATGTATAGGGAGAGCATTGGGCCATATGAAAGACTGAAGTCCAGAAGACTACAGATCTCCTATCTCTTTTTTAACCAAATTTCCTGAGAGGGACCTTGAAACTATCAGGGTGATAAAAAAGGAGTAGGTGATAAATGTAAGAAGTGTATTTGAAGACTCTTTCCCTGTCCATCATCATGAATTGCTCGTGCATTTTGTTGGCTATGAATGTGGCATAGTCATACATGATGGCAGGGGGCTGCCCTGAAGTAAATATGGCTAATAACTGGAACACTATCTCATCTACAAACTCACCTGTCTTACATCCTAAGATGTAGGAAATCATATCCACCATGAGCCTGCCTATCTCATTGAATGAAGCCTGATGATACGGTGGAGGATGGTCATTCTGATATCTCGGTATCATGAATAGCTGATTAACTCTTAGTATCTCTGCTTTGGAAAGCCTTGGACTGCTATCAATCAGATGTTTTAGGGTGAGAGGGACCAAACACTGGGGAGGCTCATAATTCAGCATTTGATTGATAGATTGAGGAGTGATATGGAACAACACTGACCCATCTGGGCTGAGGATTTCCCTCGAAGCGAGCTCATAGCGAGAATGGCAGAGATGGATAAAATCAGGCAGCACATTGACTTCTGGGAGGTAATAGATGGGCATACTGGATTGCCAAATTTCCAGGGGATCAGCATTATTTTTATAATTGTTCTTGAATTGGCAAATAGTTAAGAGGTGGGATTCAAGCCCCCTCATATCCTCAATCTGGAAATCTCTGTCGGTTAGAGGTATCTAGTCTAAATTCATGTGTGGAGCATTCATAGGAGAAATATTTAGGGCAACTGGGACCTCCATGTCTTGTATTGCTTTGATGGAATGGAATAGAGGTGCAATAACAACCAGAGGTGGAAATTGAGGCTCTGCAAATAGCACGATAGGCCAAGCTAGTAATTGGCTTTCGAATGGGCCACACAATACAGAGTTTATGGAACGCTGAAGAGTGATAGTACTCCAGCTAGGAACCTAAACAAGAATGGGTTGAAACTGGAGGCTCAGAGGGCACTGGATGCAATGCTGAGAGGAGGAAGACTGAATTTCGCCTGGAAAGCCCCAGTTCGCAGATAGGAGAAGAAACTCAGGCTTTTTCGTTTAGCACCAAAGGCTAGAACCAAGGAAGCATAATATAGTTGGGCAGCTCAGCTGAGTAACACAGATTTTAGTATTTCGCGGGTAACCATGAACAAACAGATGGGAGGAATAACCCTTTCATAGAATAAAATGGCTCAGAGTTTCAATCTGTGGAGAATGACCAGCTCAAATAATAAATGTGGAGTAATGGGTGACTGGCGGGAGTAGTTTCATTAGCTAAAACAAGCTTTATTTGGAATTTTGAGCAGAGAAGCACGAAAACAGGGTTTTGGGTAAAAATTGGGTAAATACCTGTTATGAGGACGGGAGAGGCACTTGATAGATGAATTGAGCTGCTGAGATGAACTGTCGAGCCGAATTTGCAGGTTGGCTGGCCACTGAAGTCTTGGAAGTGTAAAAATAACCAAAACCACATGCACGTTGCTTTCACAGTAAAAAATAGAAATGAACTAAAATAGTCGTTTTTACGACTTTTAACTCACTTTCCAGAATTTTGGCACTTTTTGGGATTTTTGGCGTTTTCTGAGGATGATGTCATCATGATGTATTTTTTGTCGGGTAGCGGGTACGGATAATGACGTGGCAGCTGACGTGGATGCTGATGTGTTAGTGGACACCGTGGCAGGTTGATGACATCAGCAGGCGACATGGCACAAGTATAGTACGGTGGCAGGTGATGTGGCAGGGTGACGCGGCGCTGGTATCACAGGGGAAGGAGAGCGGTTTTGAACTGCATCGGACCGCCTTTGGTATGGAGGCGGTATTCGTCAGGGGCGGCCCGATGCAATAGGAAGACGCCACGCATCCCGATGTATGACGGTGAAACCGTCAGACATCGGGCGCTAACGGACTGCCGTAAGGGGGTGCCCGATATGCAGGAGGGCCGTCGGATCTGGGAGAGTAGATCTGATGTCATACGGGAAGAGAGAAAGCTCAGAGTTTAAAGCAAATGCGCGTGCGTTAACCCATGAAATAATCGCGGCCGCGGGTGGTTTTAAACTTAGGATTAAGGTTTAACGTAATGTCGGGTTTTGGCTATTTATCAATCGGATATTGATAAAACCCATAAAGGGAGCGGAGAAGGGTTAAAAGGTTATTTATTCAACCAAAAGTCAAATAAATCCCGAGTGAACACGGAGGGACTAACAGTGGGCCCTAGATAGACCTACTGTTTTCCCGAATTTGGTTTATTTGGCTATAATTGCCAAGGGGTGGGATATTTAGTATTTATAGGGCTTTTTATATAGTCTCTTTTTAGAGTAGGGGTAGGGAATATGGTCGTAGGGAGCTATATAATAGAATTAGATGTTAATATGAATTCTGAAAGATGACAAGGGATGCGGGGATGCTGATTTTATGGATTAGAAACTCAAGCATAAGGAAATGAATGGATTATGTAGAAATTAATTTTTACACAAGAAATGTGGCTTCTTTTCACTAAGTCAACTCAATTATCAACTTGGTTTTAGTAAGGAATGAAGTGAAACTGGATTACTTGAGCAGATCTCAAGGTTGTTAGAGGAGTGTTAGTTATATGATTTCTTGGGGGAAAGGAAAGGGAAGTTAGTCATGCTTCCTTGTTGTACTACGAGCCAACTGCCCAGATGCCAAGTTATACATGCTATGGGTCGATCTGTTGACGAACCAAATGGTAATACCATCTTTACTTCTGCAGCTTCACACTATCTACCCAGCCTATCAATCCTAACAGTTTTCTTCACTTGAATTGGGTGCACTTGAATTAGCAAACCCTCAATGTGCTCTTTTTCTTTTTTGAATGCCCTCCTATCTAAATCTACCCTTATTTCTTCCAAGGGCCTAGATTAAACAATTGGGCCCCTTTGATTCTCTACCTATCTAAAATCTGCCAAGATTAGGCTGTTTGGACAGATTATTCTTTCTCTATATACTGTAACTGAAAATTGAAACCTAGGGAGACCAAGATTAAACTGTTTGGACCTCCCCTTGGATGAGAACTTTTCAAAAATGGAATAATTCTTCAAAATTGGAATGCATTGGATGGATCTTTGACATAGCATTCCCTCATAGCCACTTTCTTTGGTGTCTGTCAGCAAATATGGAGCATTGCAGCATGCAAAGTATGACATATTTGGCCTGTAAAAATGTCAATCATGAAATATGAGTAACCTGCTGTAGCAGGAGGCCAACAGTGGCTCCACTTGGGGATGGTTTTTCCATGTGAAAAGCCAAGAATAACAGGTTAGACTGCCTTGATGCTCTATTGTTGTTGTAGTGTGAACCTTCCTTTGATGGCCTATTTTATTTATGAACATGACAGCAGACTTGAGGAGTTTAGGGCCTTCTCTTCAGGCTTCAACTGCGGCCAGGCTGCTATCCAAACAAGAAATTGAAATCCTACCTACCTATACTAATTAGTGTCTCTTTTGCCGATTAGGTGAAATGAAACAGCCAATGCAGCCATTTGAGCAACTGTAGAAAAAATTGAACTAATTGACTGATTGTCAATGAAGCGGAAAGCATTCTTAGGTCATGTATTTCTGTAACCAATATATGGGCATACAAACACCGCTGCCGATGTATCTGGTGCTTACTGAGATAGTATGTTAAATATTTTGAGTTGAGGAGAAACTCCAAGTAGTCAGCTATAGGATCAATAAACATATCATGTAGGACCACCTTTTCTAAGCCTCCTTGATCTGTTGGAGCAGTTGTATCTTTGATAATAAACCATGTCGCCATTTCTTCAGTATTTGCCTTGAAAACATGATCCTGTCCTATCTGTAAATCAGATGGTAACCTCACTTCCTCGTGGCTTGGGGGAGGAAGATTTTGAAAAACTTTTTTAGGATCACGAAAATTATATGACAGGATTTGAGATTGTAATAACTCAATTTCTTTCTCATATCTTTCAATCACTAAATCCAAAAAAAGATTATGCTGGCTTCCTTTTGTTTTTGACAGCACCAACCTTAGAAAGTGTTCATTAAGCTCAAACTCCGATAAACTTTTCCTAAATCCATCTAATGCTTCGTGAAATGAGAGATTTTCTACAGACCTGGTCATCCTGTTTGATTGTTTTTAGCAGCTTGGAACCTGGGTTATTTAAACTTTGGAACTGTTTCCTTCCTCCGGTGGAGTCTTGATTAAAACTTTAAGTGGAGTTGCCAGGTGGATGTATTAACTTTGAAGGGCCTCTATCCACCATTGAGGTTTAGAAATAATTCAGAAATTTCTAAAGAGAAGCACTTTTCTGAGACGACCTATATACTACTTTTGTTGGGAATGTTATTGTTGTCTCAGTGGAGCTTTCCAACTTGATTTGTGAAACTATTTGAGGAGGTCCCCAGCGGAGTCACCATTATGTTATCACTCAGGTTGTCCCTAAGCTCCTGAAGGGATAAGGCCGAGGTAACCACAGACCAATCTTTGGATTGCAGGTTCTAGCCCACTTGCAATTAGAGAGGGCTCTCTCTTAACGATTTAACTTTGTTGATGATGATTTTAGGCTAGCTATTGAGTTCAATGGTTTTGCTTTAGGTTTGGATGGAAGTTCAGATGGAGGGAAAATATCTTCAAGTGGAGAGGCAAGGCATGGAGCAAAAAATTTCAAACCATTGGGCGTGGAGTCAAGGAGTTAAGCTGCTGGTGTGTTTTCTTGGTCACAAGACAAATATGAAGCAAGGTAGTTGTATATAACAAAATCTTTAGGCTTAAAGAAATGAAATGAAGGCTGAGGGATGAGAGGCAACAAAGAATCTCTCAATATCTTCAACAGAGGGAAAAAGAATGAACTGTATCTAGGAGCAATTAAGAATTCATGGATAACTGTCATACATTATGAATTAGCGCAAATATGAGCCAGATGGAATGCATACTTATGCCTAAAATAGATGAAAACATGAAGAAATAGCAGAAATCGAGCATAGAGTGTATTTAAACAAATTCTAAGCTAATCTTTCTTTCCGATGTTTAAGAGCGTAATTCATGAGTAAACACAGAGATAAGAAGTACTTATTGAGTTATGTAACAGCGCAAGAATTTCATAGTTAATCTTCAACCATTTAAACACAAAAAAATTTCATCCTCCATGCTCGTGAGCAATATTTGATTATAGAAAATTTTCCAGCATACAGTGCGAGTCTCCCTCAGAGCCTATCATCCCAAAATTATAAAAAAAAAACCAACCCTTAATACATCTGCTTTCGCAGAATATATAGAAGTTATTTACAAAATATCCCATTGGGAAAATATCTGGTCATAACTGTGTCCAGCTACTCTGACATGCTTGATAACTATTCATGAAGAAAAAATTGCACAATAATAACTGAGAAAGTAAATGCGTTTAACTAGCCTCTATAGGTGTCCTGATTGTTGTTGACTCTTGGACTGAGAAAGCCGGTTGATGAACGCCATGCTGATGAGCTGTTCTGGGTGTGTTGTCACCTGCCACTTGTTTATCTTTTCCAAACACTTTTCTGCACCAATTCCATCTGTTGTTAGCTTTGAACTTTCCTGATAGCAAAATTGTGCAATGAAGTTTGCTTGTAGAGGCAAGAAATATGTAGAAAATCAAATTACTGTAGAATCTGAAGCAGGCTTTGCCACCAATCTTCTGGCGGTAAATGGTGTTTCCTTAGTTTGAATAGGGTCTCGTCAGCTTCTGTATATGTATAATAATTGGGCCAGACTGGAAAGAGATGCTCGATTTCATGTTCAATGTAAAATAGATCTTCTAGTTTGTTGTAAAAACTCTACCCTGTGAGAGGAGTCGCTTCTTCTGTGTTGCTCGATGATGCAGTGATCTGATTCTGTACATATGTATGTAGTCTATACGCATACTGCTCCTGCTTTAATAATTTTCCCGCGCTAGTAACCAGGTTGGGTAAACCTCTGCTTTGTAAATCTACCATCCTTTGTCTGAAGGCCTGTACCTCTGTTTGCATTTCTTGGCATTTTCTTTCTATTGTCTGGACAAAATTCCTCATGGTTAGCACCTTTTTGACTCTCACAATGGTCTCTGTTCGGTTTTGAATGTTCAGTGCTGTCAACTGGTCACCAGTGCGAGTATTTAGAAAGTGTATCAATTTATTGGCTAACTCAGGCTTGTCTGCCAATAATGCCCTGGCCTTTTGAGTTCATACTGGGCTATTGCCATCAAATCTATCTGATCAAAAATGGTTTGACTTCCTGTCCATTGCTCAATGAGAGCCTTGCCAATATTATCCCATAAAATTGTTTTGATTTGAGCCAGGGTCGCATGGAGAGTGAGGTCTTTCTCGAAGGCCTTTATTTTATTTTCTAGGGCTTTTATTTCCCTGGTTTTTCAGCGACTATAATTTTTGATTTATCGAAGCTAGCTTCAATTTTAGCTAGCTTTTCTTTGGTTTCCCTCATTTCTTTCATTTGTACTTCGAGGGCCTTAATCTCTTTCAACATGACCTCCATGCCCAAATTGGCCTCTTGTGCGGCTGCTGCTGTGGTTGCTGTGGTTGAAACATCTGTTGCTGAAGTTGAAGCTGGTGGATGTACCGTTGTAGTAACTGCTGGAGGGGGAGCCGAGATCGTTGGGATTAATGGAGGAGGTCTTGAAGACAATTCAGGTTGTTTCCCTTGCAAAGCTTCTTCCAGTGCTTTCTCTGTGTCCAGTATTCTCTAATTCATTCTCATAAGCAAGGTGTACACATCCTCCATCTCTTTCTGCTATGCTACTTCTGCAGTCTGAGGATGAAGTGTTGGGGGTAATTTCATTTGTTTTCTAAGGGCTGCTAGATCCTCTTCCTTCTTCTTGATCAAGGCTTGTGTTCCCTTGGGATCTTTGGGGTCATGTCCCATCTCTATTATGATTTACTCAAGGCATTTTATCCTGTTATCTTTGGCCAAGGATGAGGCCTTCTCCAGCTCTAACTGGGCATAGGTATTGTACAAGGAGTTCTGCAATCTATGAGCCAGCAGAGCCTTATCTGCCAGAGTTGAGTACAACATTTCTCCTGTCTGCTTATGCAGCTCAATCTGGTCTATAGGGTGTATTTCCTTAGAAAGGACTTCCAGATTAGTTCTTATGTAATCTGCAGCTGATTGTGGTTGCTGCACAGTGGGTCTGAAATGACTTAGAGTTATTTTTCCTGCTTCCATGTCATAGGCTACCGTCAGCCTCTGTTGATTTGTAGGGGCCATTTTTAACAGTTGATTATAAAGATGGAACCTTATTGGTTCGTTCCTAGCTTTGATTTCAGTAAAAGCCCTTTTAATGTCTACACCCCTTTGTGTTTGCTGTTTGGAGGACGAAACCTCCCCACCTGGTTGTTCGTCACGCTCCTGTTGGAAGGAGATGGCCATTGTCTCAAAAGTAGGAGGGATCTGTTGTCCTGATGTTCCCTCACCTCTCAAGTTTCCAAGTGTTTCCTCTGAGATCTCTTCTTCGACATAGGGATTTAACCTTTGCCTTTTCTCTCCCTGCTGCTTGGTTGATGTACCTGTAGGTGTACTCTTAGCTTGGTCCCTCGTTTTACCTCTTTCCTCATGTTGAGGGGTTGGCAGCACAGGAATTTCAGGTGCTTTTGCATGTATTGAGGGACTTTGTTCTTGGCCTCTCTCCAGATTTAGAGAAGATTGCTCCTCCATTGTGCTCTGTCCCTCTGAATGCTCTATTTCCTTGTCCTTTCCTACTGTTGATATGGCTTCCCTAGCTGGATGTGGTGAGGCAGCAGTTGATGTACTCACTCCCACTGGTTGTGGCTGTATGGAGGGGACCTGTGGAACACATTCCAGGTCAATTCTCTTTTCAACTTCCTTCATGTCTTTCTCCAATTTTTCTTCTTCAGAAATTTGTTCATCATCTAAAGAACCTTCTACCCATTCAGGTAAATTTTCATATTGCTCTATGTGAGGGATTGGCTGGTGCACATACCCTGAGAGCTTATTTTTAACTCTCCTAAAGCTTATGAAGTGTTCGGGGTCATATGGTGACCAATAGAAGCTTTGTTTTAACAGCATCTCCTCTCTCATCATTTTATCTGCATCCTTCCAGGCTTCTTCCCTTTTGTTGAAAACAAAGGGACCCAGTTGAGTTCTGATTTTTAACTGTGCTTTCTTATTTTTGCCATGGAAGTGAACTAGGTCTGCATGACTGAACTGTCTAAAATATTCTAAGGCAAAGAGCCTCATGGGAACATATCTTGGCAGCCTATAGGGAGATAATTCACTCCAATAAATTTTGATAACTGTATGGTTTTGGTAAAAGTACCAATCCCCAATGCTATATTCTTTGGAAAGATGCAAAATCCTTTGCATTTCAGCAGTAAGTCTAGGAGGAGGGGTCTCCAATAATAAGCAAGTAGTTGGGTATATGAAGAGATCAATAAACTCACAATATGTATAGGGAGAGTGTTGGGCCATATGAAAGACTGAAGTCCAGAAGACTACAGATCTCCTCTCTCTTTTTGAATCAAATTTCCTCAGAGGGACCTTGAAACTATCAGGGTGATAAAAAAGCAGTAGGTGATAAATGTAAGAAGTGTATTTGAAGACTCTTTCCCTGTCCATCATCACGAATTGCTCGTGCATTTTGTTGGCTATGAATGTGGCATAGTCATACATGATGGCAGGGGGCTGCCATGGAGTAAATATGGCTAATAACTGGAACATTGTCTCATCTACAAACTCCCATGTCTTACATCCTAAGATGTAGGAAATCATATCCACCATGAGCCTGCCTATCTCATTGAATGAAGCCTGATGATACGGTGGAGGATGGTCATTATGATATCTCGGTATCATGAACAGCTGATTAACTCTTAGTATCTTTGCTTTGGAAAGCCTTGGACTGCTATCAATCAGATGTTTTAGGGTGAGAGGGACCAAAGACTGGGGAGGCTCATAATTCAGCATTTGATTGATAGATTGAGGAGTGATATGGAACAACACTGACCCATCTAGGCTGAGGATTTCCCTCAAAGCGGGCTCATAGCGAGAATGGCAGAGATAAATAAAATCAGGCAGCACATTGACTTCTGGGAGGTAATAGATGGGCATACTAGATTGCCAAATTCCCAGGGGATCAGCATTATTTTTATAATTTTTCTTGAATTGGCAAACAGTTAAGAGGTGGGATTCAAGCCCCCTCATATCCTCAATCTGGAAATTTCTGTCGGCTAGAGGTATCCAGTCTAAATTCATGTGTGGAGCATTCAGAGGAGCAATATTCAGGGCAACTGGGACCTCCATGTCTTCTATTGCTTTGATGGAATGGAATAGAGGCGAAATAACAACCAGAGGTGGAAATTGAGGCTCTGCGAATAGCACGATAGGCTGAGCTAGTAATTGGCTTTCGAATGGGCCACACAATACAGAGTTTATGGAACGCTGAAGAGTGATAGTACTCCAGCTAGGCTCCTAAACAAGAATGGGTTGAAAATGGAGGCTCAGAGGGCACTGGACGCAATGCTGAGAGGAGGAAGACTGAATTTCACCCTGAAAGCCCCAGTTCGCAGATAGGAGAAGAAACTCAGGCTTTTTCATTTAGCACCAAAGGCTAGAACCAAGGAAGCATAATATAGTTGGGCAACTCAGCTGAGTAACACAGATTTTAGTATTTCGCGGGTGACCATGAACAAACAGAGGGGAGGAATAACCCTTTCATAGAATAAAATGGCTCAGAGTTTCAATCTGTGGAGAATGACCAGCTCAAATAATAAATGTGGAGTAATGGGTGACTGGCGGGAGTAGTTTCATCAGCTAAAACAAGCTTTATTTGGAATTTTGAGCAGAGAAGCACAAAAACAAGGTTTTGGGTAAAAATTGGGTAAATACCTGTTATGAGGACGCGAGAGGCACTTGACAGGATGAATTGAGCTGCTGAGATGAACTGTGGAGCCGAATTTGCAGGTTGGTTGGCCGCTGAAGTCTTGGGAGTGTAAAAATAACCGAAACCACATGCACGTTGCTTTCGCAGTAAAAAATAGAAATGAACTAAAATAGTCGTTTTCACGACTTTTAACTCACTTTCCAGAATTTTGGCGCCTTTTGGGATTTTTGGCGTTTTCTGAGGATGATGTCATCATGACGTATTTTTTTTCGGGTAGCGGGTACGGATAATGACGTGGCAGCTGACGTGGATGCTGATGTGACAGTGGACACCGTGGCAGGTTGATGATGTCAGTAGGTGAAATGGCACAAGTACAGTACGGTGGCAGGTGATGTGGCAGGGTGACGCAGCGCTGGTATCACGGGGGAAGGACATCGGTTTTGAACTGCATCGAACCGCCTTTGGTATGGAGGCAGTATTCGTCAGGGGCGGCCCGATGCAATAGGAAGACGCCACGCGTCCCGCTGTACGACGGTGAAACCGTCGGACATCGAGCGCTAACGGACTACCGTAAGGGGGTTCCCGATATGCACGAGGGCCGTCGGATCTGGGAGAGCAGATTCGATGGCAGATGGGAAGAGAAAAAGCTCGGAGTTTAAAGCAAATGCGCGCGCGTTAACCCATGAAATAATCGCGGCTGTGGGTGGTTTTAAACTTAGGATTATGGTTTAACGTAATGTCAGGTTTTGGCTATTTATCAATCGGATATTGATAAAACCCATAAAGGGAGCGGAGAAGGGTTAAAAGGTTATTTATTTGACCAAAAGTCAAATAAATCCTGAGTGAACACAGAGGGACTAACAGTGGGCCCCAGATAGACCTATTGTTTTCCCGACTTTGGTTTATTTGGCTATAATTGCCAAGGGGTGGGATATTTAGTATTTATACGGCTTTTTATATATCCTCTTTTTAGAGTAGGGGTAGGGAACATGGTTGTAGGGAGCTATATAATAGAATTAGATGTTAATATGAATTCTAAAAGATGACAAGGGATGCGGGGATCCTGAGTTTATGGATTAGAAACTCAAGCATAAGGAAATGAATGGATTATTTAGAAATTAATTTTTACACAAGAAATGTGGCTTCTTTTCACTAAGTCGACTCAATTATCAACTTGGTTTTAGTAAGGAATGAAGTGAAACTGGATTACTTGAGCAGATCTCAAGGTTGTTAGAGGAATGTTAGTTAGATGATTTCTTGGGGGAAAGGAAAGGGAAGTTAGTCATGCTTCCTTGTTGTACTGCCAGTCAACTGCCTAGATGCCAACTTATACATGCTATGGGTCGATCTCTTGATGAACCAAATGGTAATACCATCTTTACTTCTGCAGCTTCACACTATCTACCCGGCCTATCAATCCTAACATTTTTTCTTCACTTGAATTGGGTGCACTTGAAATAACAAACCCTCAATGTGCTCTTTTTCTTTTTTGAATGCCCTCCTATCTAAATCTACCCTTATTTCTTCCAAGGGCCCAGATTAAACAATTGGGCCCCTTTGATTCTCTACCTATCTAAAAGCTGCCAAGATTAGGCTGTTTGGACAGATTATTCTTTCTCTATATACTGTAACTGAAAATTGAAACCTAGGGAGACCAAGATTAAACTGTTTGGACCTCCCCTTGGATGAGAACTTTTCAAAAATGGAATAATTCTTCAAAATTGGAATGCAGTGGATGGATCTTTGACATAGCATTCCCTCATAGCCACTATCTTTGGTGTCTGTCAGCAAATATGGAGCATTGCAGCATGCAAATTATGACATATTTGGCTTGTAAAAATGTCAATCATGAAATATGAGTAACCTGCTACAGCAGGAGGCCAACAATTCCTATGGGACTCCTACATGGAGTGACTATCGATATTGAAGGGGCACTCACTAGAGCTGATTTTGAGGTAATCAAAATAATGGATGATAGTAACCCCTACCGAGTGATTCTTGGAATCGATGGAACATTTGATATGAATGCGGTCATCAACCTGAAGAAGTGTAACATGACGTTTGAAAAGAAGGAACTCAGGGTCATTATTCCATTAGATCCAGCTGAGGGTGTGTGGTATACTAAACCAGTCCAAGATTACTATGAGGAGGATGATATTGAACAGATCTATAAGCTTACTGCGTGGAATGAAGATTAGATCAATCCTATGGTGGATGGAAGAATTACTTGGGAAAAGGGCAGATCCTGCAACTCAGATTCAGATGAAGAGCTCGAGCATTGGTAGAATAGATTGCATGAATTATCAACACTGTGATGCAATGGACTTACTAAATCACTCTATTGTATATCCACTTAGGTTATCAATTTACCATATTATGATAGCTTAGAAGATGTAAATTTGTTTCTTGATAAATTTGAAATGGATGTACCAGAGGATCATCGGTTCTAGGCATTGGACATCTTGCTGAGAGCTATGCTTGCTAGATGGTGGGGTACACATAAGAAAAATTTTGCAGATTGGAAGGAGTACCGAAGGATGATGAAGTCTCCGTTTGGCTATGCAAATAACCATATTACTGAAAAATATACAGGGAAGGATGATCAGCATGAGCATCTGGCTCGTTGGACGAAACCATGGGGGGAGGAACCACATCTTGAATGGGTACATATATTTTTCCACACATTGGATACTATTCTGATGAATTGGTACTTAGAAACATAGTTGTGACATGGAACCGTAGAGTGGGACATTCTGAAGGAAATATTTCTACTAACATTCAGTTTTGAGGATGGATTCGAATGTATTGATGAAGCATTACAGGAAATCAAGGCTGAGATATTCATAACACTTGTCGAGTCTATCGCCTAAGTACAACCTGACTGGAGCACATCGCTGCACCATGCTCTGGAGTGCTACAATGTTACCACAGAAGAAGGTGAGGAAGATCCCAGGAATATCAATATCCCTAAGTCAAAAGGATAGCACAAAGTCGTTGGGCTTGAGGTATAGTTTCCTAACATTTCAAAACCATTAAAGATCAAGCAAGTGAACATTGGGTCGGAAGCACAGTCTAAGTTCACAAATATAGGCGATTACTGAGATGAAGACATAGTCGACAAAGTCGCGGAGTTATTACGTTTATATCAGGACTTGTTTCTAACAAAGTCCTCTGATCTAAAGGGGATTATAGGTGATCTAGGTGTTATGAAGATCAATATTATGCTAGATGTAAATCTAGTGAAGCAGTGGCCATACCAATTGAATCCTAAATACAAAGAAAAGGTGTGCAAAGAGTTGGATAAGATGCTTGCATCAGGGATTATTGAGCTTGTAGAAGAATCGGATTGGGTTAGTCCTATGGTAGTTAAAGAGAAGAAGATAAAGGGATAAATCAAGATCTGCGTAGATCTAAGGAAGTTGAATGATTCTTATGTACATGATCCATTCCCTACACCATTCCCAAATGAAGTCTTGGAGAGCATTGGTGGTGAAGAAGCATACTCTTTTACAAATGGATTCTCAAGATATCACCAGATCAAGATCATGCCAGAAGATTGAAGTAATACTAGCTTTTCCATAGAATGGGGCTCATTTCAGTATACATTTATGCCCTATGGACTTAAGAATGCCCCTACGATATTTTCTAGGGCGGTAATCGCAGCCTTTAATGAATTTATTCACAATTTTTTAGAGGTCTACTTTTATGATTGTATAGTGCTCAAGTTAGTTAAAAAGAATGTTTCAAGTCTTCACCTAATGCTGGATACTTGTAGGAAGTATCAGATCTCCCTAAATTTGAATAAGTGTATATTTTGCATACCATATGGAATATTTTTGGGCCACATTGTTTGTAATCAAGGGTTGGTGTTGGACCCTGCTAAAATTGTGGTGATTATCAATTTGGATACCCCAAGGAATGTAAAATAGTTGCACACAACATTGGGCCATACAAGATACTATAGAAAGTTTATTAAGGCATATGTAGAGATCATTGCACTCATGGAGAAATTATTGAAGAAAGATGCGACATTTTGCTAGGATGATGATTACCAGAAAAGCTTAAATGTTTTGAAGGAAAAGATGGTTACAATGCATATTCTAGTGTTCCCTTATTGGAAGAAACAATTCCTCATACATGTGGATACGTCCTTCATAACATTAGGGGCATTTTTAACCCAACTAGGCGCAGGAGATATCAATCATCTAATTTCATTTGCGAGAAGAAAATTGTCTAAGGTAGAGAAGAATTATTCAACCACGAAGCGTGAAGGTTTGGCAATGATATATTTGCTCCAAAATTTCAGGCATTATCTGTTGGGTGCGCACTTCAAAATGTGTACCAACCATTTAGCTTTGAAGTACCTAGTCAACAAGCCTGTGTTGGGTGGGGGGGGGGGGGGGGGGGATTTGTAGGTGGTTACTGCTATTTTAGGAGTATGAATTTGAAGTAATTGTGAAGCCAGGAAGATTAAATGTTGGACCCGATCACCTTTCGCGGATTGAGAATGGCAAAGAACCTACAAGTCTTGATGAAGTATTGCCTGATGCGCAGCTCTTTGTTGTACGTGTTGTAGATGAAGATTTTGTGGATGTAATCCAATTCTTGTCTACAGGCATAACTCCTAAAGGATATATGATGCATTAGAAGAAGGAATTGGTGTTCAGGGCTATAGATTTCTTCGTAATTGTAGGGAAATTGTATAAAATGGGGCCAGATGAAGTTTTGTGTAGGTATGTACCAAATTATGAAAGACAAAGTATCCTCATTGAAGCACGTGGAGGAGTTATTGGAGGATATTATGCTTGAAGAGTGTCTGCACAGAAGATCCTATGAGTTGAGTTGTGGTGGCCATCTGTGCACAAAGATTGCAAGGATTATTGTAGGGTCTGCAATGTCTATCAAAGGACTAGGAAGCCATTGCAAAGGGATGAATTCCCTTTGAACCTGCATGTCTTGTTACAAGAATTCGACAAATGGGCAATAGATTTTGTGGGACCTATTCAACCATCAGGAAAGAAGACAGGAGCATGCTACGTTATCACAGTGACAGAATACTTGACCAAGTGGGTTGAGGCGCAACCTGTGAAGGATTGCAGTGCAGTTATAGCTGTGAAGTTTATATTTGAGTATATTCTATCCAGGTTTAGATGTCCTAAGATTTTGATGAGTGAGAGGAATCTAAATGAAATGATTGCTGCTCTGCTAGAAGAATTCTAGATGTATCACCAAAAAATCACGTCATACCATCCTAAAGCAAATGCAATAGTTGAAGCTTTCAATAAGATCCTGGAGACTACTTTGACAAAGATTTGTAATGTGAATATGAACGATTGGGATGTGTGTATACCAGCTATTCTTTGAGCATATAGAACCACCTGTAAGAAGTTGACTAGACATACACCATTTCGACTAGTCTATGGACAAGAAGTGGTGATGCCAATGGAGTACATAGTGCCCAATTTGTGGATTGTTGTAGTCACAGAGATGGCAGATCGAGATATAATGAAGGAATGCCTCACGCAGATAACTGAGTTATAAGAAGATCGATTCCATGTAGGTTTTCATCAGCAGGTGTAGAAGGATAGAGAAAAGGTGTGGCATGATCGCCACATTAAGCAGCACATCTTTAAAAATGGAGATTTAGTGTTGTTGTACGATACCAAGATTACTAAATTCCTAGGAAAGTTTCAGATACATTGGCCAAGACCATACATCATCAAGGAGATTAGAGATGAAGGTGAAGTTTAGCTCGCGAAGATGAATGGGGAGTTATTTCGAAGAAGAATCAATGGGAGTCAGTTGAAGTTGTACAGGGGTGATCCCGCCCCTACACAATGACTACATGGATGTAGGACAGTCTTAGTACTTCATGAAGTTGCAAGGAAGTGTAGGAATATAAACTATGCTGCCCAAAGAAAAGTTTGGTGAAGAGAATGGGATGCATGATGGTTCAAAGAAAGGCATAGATGGAAGCTGCGAGGAAGGAGTTGTGCTAGCACGGTGGGTCCCACATAGCCTAGCGAGAAAGTGACCGTTGGAAGAACTATAGATTATTGGATGGCTATTTTTCTATTAAAGGGTGTGGGGGGGAAGACTTTAAGGTGCATATCTTTGGAAAGTTGCCACCAAAAGAGCATTAGTGAGGCAGATCTGGAGGGAATTGACGGATTTGAATTCAAAAAGGGCTATAAATATAACATCCCACTCCACATTCAAACATTTTGCTTCCATAAAGATTTCCTTGAGATTTCTCACCTAAGTTTAAGCATAGATGATTGTTATATGTATGGACAAGATTGGCAAGAGATAGAGAGGGAGTTTTCACAGAAGGGGCTTGGGTTTTAGGCAGATTTGTCCGAGTGACAAAATAAACTCTTCTAGGACAGACTTAACAAGATGCCTGCAACACTACCAATCCCTACCACAGTGCCTAGGTCGTCGAGGCCAAAACCTAATGCCTCCACAGTAGGAGAGAAGATACAAAAGAAGGCACATCAAGCCCTAGTTCAAGAATCATCGCAAAAAGACTCAATTGAGATTAGACAGAAGGATTGTATGGATAAAAATAAGTAGATAACGAAACCCCATGATCTGGATAAAGAAGAGTTTACTATGGGGGTTGAAGACATCAGCGCAGAAGAGGCAGAGCCAATTACTCAGCTACCACCATATATACCCCCTAGGAAATAAACTGCCAAAGTCATTGAGGACCCTGACTCGTTGAAATACAAGGTATTCCCATGATTATTGGCAGAGGAAGTAAATGTTGAGGGTGACTTGTTGGCCTGGGTACCATTTCTAAAGATGGAGGATTGGGATTGGGGTAATCATGCAAAGTTTCCATAATTAGAACCCAGTAAATTCTTGAAATCGGTCTACTATGAGGAGGTGAGCATCACAAGGCTTGAACAAATGAAGTGGGTGGTCGATATTGAGTGCACAAGGTTTCTCAACATGTTGTATGTCCCACATTTTAGCTGCAGCATCATTAATATCATCTGTGTGCGTCAATTGTTGGCGTTGATTCATGATGGGTGCCTCTGGCTAGGAGGGCCCATCCCAATTGAGAATATGTTGGTCCACAAAATCACAGCACTACCTTATCAGGGCGTGAATCCCACAGATGCTTTTGTGGCGAAGTTGTAGGAGAAAAATCTCATGAGTCAGATGAAGAGCGACTTCGGGTTGGTGAAGAAGTCACGATGCTATGCCATTAGCTCTATCTTGGATGGAGCTATGTGGTTTGTCACATAGATTTTGGTAGGAATAATAATGCAAAAGTGTCATGTCAATGAAATGTCAGCACCAGTGGTATCCTTAGTTGCGCAGTGCAACCAAGGGGTCCAATTTAATTGGGAAAAGTACCTCTGGCGGGAATTCTTGGATGACTGTTGTGAAGCCCGGGATGACAGAAAATCATTCCACTATGCCTAGTTATTATTATTGATCGCGCTAGTATCTTGGAGGACGCCTGAGGATTCCTAGTTCCCAACGTCGGATTCAAACTTATGCAAGGCTACAAAATTCACCTCATTGTGTACGACAAAGGACCCTAGCCGTATCATTGAGACCAAGAAGTTATGGGTCATGTTTGAATCATAGTTTCGTATGGTGATCAACCAACAGCCATGGTTGTCACCCAGTCTACATGCACAATACAAAAATATAGCAGACTACAAAGAAGATTTTCACAAAGTTACCTTATTTGGTCACAGACGATGATATTATGGGGGTCATCAATTGATGATTGAGCGATTGGCTCACCCCATCAGGCAAAGTTGCAAGAGCAAGTAAGGCTGCAAATGTAGCAATGGAGAAAACATCAACTGCAATAGAGGCCATGAAAGATGAGGAGAAATAAGCATAGAAGGATTCTAAGAAATAGAAATAAGCATAGAAGGCTTCTATGGAAGAGAAAGAAGCACATAAGGCTTCTACAAAAGAGAAGGAAGCACGAAAGGAAAAATTTGTGCAAGCAGCAACATCGCAGGTCACCATTGACCTCAAAGAACCTAAGACAGAGCGCACAAATGTTGAAATCAAAGATGTAGATGAAGAGGAAGGGGGCATAGACCCCTATGTCAGATTGGAGGACTTATATTCCCCCTTCAAGATCAGAAAGAGACAAAAGCGAAGTTCAACAAGACCTCACAAAAAGTAGAAGTTTGATAAGTCTATGAGTACTACACCATTGGTCCTCGTGGAGGGGGACCTTGATAAGATAGGGAATGTTGTTTGCTCCGCCATTGAAAAAATATGGGGACACATCGAGGACCAGTACCACCAAGTACTAGACAAAGTGTAGTAGGACCTAAAGGAATTGCAAGTGAGAGTAGGTCAAGTGAGTATGAGTCAAGCGAGTGGGACATTAAGGGAAGAAATGGCTTACAATCTCCACACTGTGATGTTACCGGAAGGTTCCTTGTGTGTTGAAATAGTTGAGGATTAGGCCAGGCTGCTGCATATGACCAACATGAGTATCAACCTTGCTGCACTTCCTATCCCGATCTTGCATGAGCTACACCAATGAGTTTCAGATGAGCTCCACATCCAGGATAAAAGAGTTTCGTTGATTATCAACAAAGTAAAGACTAATATTCAACAGATGTTTGCAAAAAAATTGCAAGCCTTGCAGGCCTACGACGAGGTGATGTAGCACAATCAGCAGTCAGAGGCATCCCTTACCTAAGTATGCAGTGAGAGCTCCAAATTCCAGCCGAGGTGGCCTCTGTAGAGAAAATTCATAAGTTAGTTGCTACAGTTAAGGAATCCAAGGAGGAAATTGGAAAGATTCGATTTGAGCTACAGCTGCAGATTTCAGGGCTTCAACTAAAGCTATAGCCAACCACACCTCCAAAGGTTAAAGAGGAGCATGAGGCTTCCATTAAAGAAAATATGACAACTCTGGTCACTACAGTCAAGGACTGCAACCAATTATTTCAGTAGACAATGGAAGTGTGGACCTTGCTAAAGGAGGACCCACACTTGCAGACGATCAAAGCTGAATTTAGTGACCTGCAAGCAAAGTTTGAGGCAACACCAACAGAGTGACTCGAGATGAGTCACGACTTTGTGTTGGGGACCTATTGGGACGGGGTCCACTGGGTCATATTTTGTTAAAATTTTGTTAAGATATTGTAAAGTCTCCGAATTTTGAGGAGCAGAGCGCGAGTAGCGTAGGTAAATAGGATTCAATGGGGCTTTAGGAAGGTGAAAGCGCCTTTGTTTGTTAAAGTCAAGTTTTTTGAGACCCGCCCTTGGTTCGCAGACCATGGTATTGTAATGAAGGAAGAATATAAAAGGAAGTCATAGAAGAGTCATAGCGAAGAGGTAGAGAGAATTACATGAGTTGAGTTTGATTTTATCTATTATGTACTTGGGCGTAGAGGAAGGACCCTATAACTGTGTGCGTGGAGACCTTGGTAAGTCCACAACTGGGTGGGTAGGCCCTTGCAGTTGTGTGTGTAGGGTTGGAATGACTTTGTGTCTGAGAATCTAAGCATAATAAAGGTATATTTTGAAGTGATATCTGTGTATCTGTGTATTGTTGTTTATTTCTAAAGTTGTTGTAATTACAAATTGTTGAATGCAATTAATAATGAAAATTACTTAATAGATTCTCGAAGACATAGATCTATTTATTTATATCATGTTATGCATATTTAGCACAATCAGTGAAGGGCACAGCTCTGTTAACTATTATTTAATGCAAGTTATGGGTTCAAGGTTTAGAGTTCGTAAAGGAACATATAAAGCCCTAGATCTTTACAAAACACATCACATAGCCCTCTTAATGTAGAAACCTAGTTCTAGCATCCACCAATATTGTCTCGGGTGAGACTACAGCCTACGCTATGCAGGTTGCTACTGAAAGGGCCAGTAGTGTAGGGTTTTGTTGGTTAGCGTAGCTAACTCCAAACCTAGGTCCAAGCCCCCATAAGCCAACAATCCCCCGAATTGATGACCTTCTGGACCAACTCAAGGGTGGAAAATATTTCAGGAATATTGACTTGAAGTCTGGATATCATCACGTACAATTCGAACCCTCCAATGTGTGGAAGACTACCTTCAAAGCCATGAAGTGCCTTTTCAAATTGTTGGTTGTGCCTTTCAAGTTGACGAATGCTCCTGAAACCTTCACGAGGCTAATTGATGACATCTTGTGGCAATTCACCAACTCATTTGTAGTGGTATACATGGATGACATCCTGATCTTCAGCCATAGTTGGGAAGAGAGCCTCCACCACATCCGACAGGTTCTCCAAACACTACAACAACACAAGTTGTGTGTCAATTTGGAGAAATGCACTTTTGGAATGACCCAGGTTTAGTATCTAGGATAAATTATTGATGAATTGGGGGTGCATGTGGATCCATACAAGATCCAAGTCATTTGGGATTGGCCAGCCCCAACCACTCTGATAGAGCTCTGTAGCTTTTTGGGTCTTGCCAATTTCTACCGAAGGTTCGTGTTTGGATTCTCTCATATCACTTGGCCCTTGTGTCAAGTCACCAAGGGAGGAGCGAAAGCAAAATTATTTTGGCTTGAATCTCAACAGAAGGCTTTCACATAGTTGAAACATCGCGTCTACTCTACATCAGTTCTCACATTACCAGACTTGCAACATCCATTTAAGATCAAGATAGATGCCTCTGACTATGCTATTGGGGCAGTCCTTACTCAACATGGGCATCAAATGGAATATCACAGTGAGACACTTTTAGACATAGTATGGAAGTATCCCACTTATGACAAAGAGATGTATTCCATTATGTAGGCCTACTGATAATGGAAGCATTACATTTCAGGGAAGGAAATGGTCATCCACACAAATCACTTGCCCCTGCAGTTCATACAGATGCAAGGGAAATTGCAAAATGATTGCCATCAAAAGTGGTCCACATACCTTAAACAGTTCCATTTGAATTCAAGCACAAGAAGCGCAGCACCAATAATGTTGCAGACTGCCTCAGTTGACTACCGAACATGGCATTAACCACCATGCTCAACTACTGTGGTCACGAGACTTTTGATTAGCCACTTCTCTACAAAAGCGACCCAAAATTTGGCCACACATACCAGACGCTCTTGGAGGGTCAACAAGTTCTAGATTTTCACCTCCATAATGCACTTTTATGCCACTTAAGACACCTTTGTGTTCCTTCAAGTGAGCGTTCCAAGATGATTTATGAAGTGCACTACAATCGGGTTGTTGGGCATTTCGAGGTCGAGAAAATAGTGGAAGTACTACAAAAGTATTTCTATTGGATGAGTCTCCGATAGGATGTCAAGAAGTACATCAGATCCTGCATTACTTTCGTCATTGCCAACCTGACCATCATAAAGCAAGGCTTCTATACTCCATTTCCTACCCCTAGTCGACCTTGGGAATCCATCTCCATGGATTACATGTCAGGCCTTCCTTCTACTAAACATGGAAATGACTATTTTTTTGTGGTCGTCAATAGATTCTCAAAGATGGCCATTATGGTGGCCTGTAAGAAGAATATAACAGCAGAAGACATTGCTAAACTCTTCTTTGAACGAGTGTGGGTACACTTTGGCATCCCACAGTCTATCATCTCAAATTAGGACAGTGGGTTCCTCAGTACATTTTTTTCTAGTCTTTGGTTGATGCTGGACAATAAGCTCACTAAGTCCACAACATTCCATCTCCAAACTGATGGCCAAACAGAGGTTGTCAACAGGATGATCGTACACATTCTGCGCATGTACAACTGCAAGCATCCACACACATGGGATGAGATCCTCCCCTATGTCTAGCACAGTTATAACTAAGCTCTCCATAGCTTGACTGGCCACGACCCTTTTTAGGTGGGCTTAGGATTCCAGCCACTATGTCCCATTGATGTGGCCATACCATTTGGAGCTACTCAAGCAGATTCAGGTCATGTCTAGTTCAAAGCTGACAACACAAACAGCTTCATTAAGCACATTCAGCAAATCCACCAATAGGTCCATGACATTCTGGAGAAATAAAATTCCAAGTACAAGTAGCGACATGATCAACATCAGGTGCCACACAAGTTTCAGGTGGGCGACAAAGTTTGGTTGCATTTGCATAAGGGAAGCCTTACCAGAGCTTATTGGAAACTCAAACCACTTCGGTTCGTACACCATTAACAAGGTTGTGGAAGATAATGAGTTTGAGCTCAGTATTCCCCCATTCCATAGCCTGCAGCTAGTGTTCAATGTGGAGCACCTTTGACCATACTTCCCACATTGCTAGACACATTAGACATTTTAGAACAACTCACACCTACAGAGTTAAATCCATACTACATCGAACAAGCTACAATTGATCGGATCATAGACACATAGACCAAGAACACCCTATAGAAAAGGATCCAACTATATCGAGTTGTCAAAGTAGGCCAACTCCTTCACCAAGGAAAGTGGCTCACCAAGGACCAATTTCAGTGGAAGTTTCCTCATATCATGGAGGAACTCAACGCAATGGGGACCATTGGTTCCTAAGGGGGGAGGAATGATCCGGGTGGATATTGGTGGCCACAAACCTATTCTACTTAGAACCCTACCATTTTTTCTTTCAATTTTTCAATTTCCTTAATTGTAGCACAGTTTACTATTTTTTATAGTTTTTCAGGTCCTGAACTTTTGGACCCATTTTGAGGCCCTAAACGACATTTTTTTGGAAAATCACCAGTGGCGAATATGGGTCTTCAAAATGATACTCTTTTATAGCAGTTGTAGTCCTCGGATAGATCTTTATAAGGAGGTATCGTATGTGTCAAACAAATATCGTATGCTTAATTTATGACCCAGGAGGTTGATGTACCAATTTACCCCAACAGGGCCCACAGTTTGGTGTTTCATCTCCTAGGGTTAACTTTTTGGATGATTAGTATTTTCCATTATTTCTCAATAATAAATAGGCCCTCAAACCTCATTATAACACAGTTCAGAGGCATGTAGTGACCACATCTCTTCTCAAAGATAAGCTACCATCACTTAAGCTAGTGTATTTGGTATGTAAGCATATTTCAGTTCTTTGATGTTAATGAAATGAATTTTTATTTTTGTTGCATTTTTGTGTTTATGGTTATATTTGTAATTTTTTGTGTTCTTGTTTAAATTCGAATCAATGGTATCAGAGCAGTCTTCTCTTTCTCGATCCTTCTTTTCATGTCCCCAACGAGATTAGGGTATAAGGAGTTAGGGCTTGATCTGGTTGAACCTTTGCAAGGTCAACCTCACAAACCCCAATGGTTGCCCATGGGGGAAGAAAATAAAGATGGGGGAGCAGGAGATCCTATCAAAATATTGCTCGATGCGGCCCTCGAGAAACAAAGGAATGTGATGATGGATAACTTTACCCAAATCTTTCAATGATTGCCAACCAGCAATGCATCCACATCAAGCAGCTACTCTGGATGCACCACTCCTTTTAAGGTACAAGTAAACTTTGGCATTCCCACATTTGTGGGCCAAATAGATGCAGTCGTCATAGATAAATGGTTAAATCTGCTAGAAGGATATTTTATGTTCATGATTTTTCCAGTTGGGAAAAGATTACTTTTTCTCTTCTCAAACATGTCCCCCACGTTAAGGACTGGTGGGAAACCTACTATGAGCAGAAGGATGAAAGTACGCCCTCAGTATTTTCAGCCGCACCCACTTGGAATTCGTTCTAGGATGCCATCAAGGAGTAGTACTACCTTATCGAGAGCTATGAGATAAATACATAAAGTTGACCACGTTGCAGCAAGGAAGGGACCAAGACGTTTCGAAGTTTACATATGTTTTTCATACCCTTTGCACGAAGTTGGGTATCAAGGATTCTCTGAAACATTTGGTACTCAAGTACCACGTCTGTTTACACAGGTACATCAAAGATGAGATGGAGTTCCTAGAAATCTCCTCGCTCGACACGGCATACCAATACACTATCAAGATTGAGCAAAATCTTAAACAGAAAAAGCGATACTTTGGATTTGCAAATTTGAGTCAAGGGAAAGGTGCCCCCAAACCGTAGAATAAAGAACAAAGCAAAGGCGGCTTGGCCTAGGACAACATGCCAAATCCGCAAGAAAAGAACAACATCATGAAGCCAAAGAAGGACACGAGAAAGTGGTGTGAGTTCCATAAGAGCTCCACTCACAACACAAGTGAGTGTCAAGCCAAGCAATCACTAGTGGCCAAGTTGAAGATTTCTGAATTAGATGCATGTTCTGACTCTAAGTCAAAACCCAACAAGGGGAATGACAAAGGGAAGTAGATTATCGATGCAAAGCCCAACACCATCATTGCCACTATGAAGATCCAAAAGGAGGAACCTGAAGATCCAGAGGAGGAGGAGTGCCTCTTCCATTCCCAGATGTGGGTAAAGGGTTCCCTGCTACAATTCATTGTCGACAGTGGGAGCCAAAATAACCTCATTTCAGTAGAGGTCATGAAGTGGCTTGGCTTACCGACCACGGCACAACCACAACCGTACACCATCGAGTGGCTTCACCAAGGATGGGATCTTTGTGTCAGCCAGCAGTGTTGCCTTCCATATAGGATCAAGCACTTCACGGATGAGGTATTAAGTGATGTTGCTCCTCTTGATGTTTTTGATGTATTATTAGGCCAATCGTACTTGTGGAAGCGACATGTTGTGTCTGAGTCAAGTCCTCGTGATGTTATTATTACCTTGGGAAATAAGTTGTATAAGATACTAAAGGTAGCACCGCCTACCGCCATCTCTTTGGTTACTGCAAAACAATGCAGTAAGATCATTTCCAAAACTACCAAATTATTTTTCCTGACGATACGCCCTCAAAGAAAGAAGAAGATAATTTTTCAAAAGAGAGGATTTTTTCAAATTGTTCCACATCAGTTTTTGTTCTGTTATGTTATTCTAAATATTCTGTGAGAGGAGAGGTTCATCTGAGGTTCGTCAAAGGTTCACTAAACAATCGAGGGATGTTTTGCGCGTATTGGAAGGAGGCCATTTAAGAGTTTTGTTGTGTGAAGATCCAAAGGTTCTGTATGGGTTCGTGTAAGAGTTCATGTATTCATCACAGAAGACATAGAAATCGCACAACAAGCTTCATTTTTGGAAGATTTTCATCTGCAACATAGAGAATGGGTAAAGTTTTTACCTTGGATTTTATTTTCTTGACTGCAGTAGTATGTTCTTCAGTCCATAGTACTGGTTATTTTTTCAACCTCTAGTTCAGTAGGCTTTGGTCTGAAGCACATCCTTTATAGAAATTACTAACATAATTTATGCATCCTAAGAATCTCTGCAACTGCATCTTATCTGTAATTTTATCAGGAAATTTGTTAGCAAAATCTAAGGCATGTTTCTATAATGTGATCTACCCATCTTCAACACTATGGCCAAGGAATTCGATGGTTGTTTGAAACAACTCCATTTTCTTCTTTCTTAGTACTAGACCATTAATCTTTATTATCTGTGAAAATTTTTGGACATGTTTAAAATGTTCTTCAATAGATTTTGAAAAAATGAGCACGACATATATATATACAATAAGCCAATCAAAATATGGCTTAAAAACCTGATCCATTATCTTCTGGAATTTGGATGGTGCATGCTCTAAACCAAAAGGCATGACATTCCATTCATAGTGTCCAACACTAAAAACAGTTTTGAACCTATCTTCTTCTTATATGGCAAATTGCCATAAACCAGATTTCATGTCAAACTTGGAGAAGAGTTTGGCACCCGCTATCTTTCTTATCAAACTGATTTTGTGAGGGATTGGATATGTGTCGTTGGCTAGGATAGTATTCATAGGCTTGTAATTTATAACCAATATTGGGACCCCTCTAATCTGTTTTGAGTGTTTGTTGACATAAAATCCATAGTAGTTGCAGGGGCTACTAGATTCTCTGATTAACCCTCTTTTTAAGAGATATGTAATCTATTTTTGTCATAATACTTTATATTCCTTGTTCATAGGAATTGCCTGACTTTTGCAAGGCTTTCCTACGTAGTCGTCTTTGAAAGGAAATTTGATTGTGTGTTGCTTCCTGTGCCAGAAAGAATTTGGATTTTCTAAACAACATTCTATCTCAAGATATTCTTTTAGATCTGAAATACTGTGCTTCAATTTGAGGGATTGTATTTGTTCTGTTATCCTTGAGGAATTTTTGAAATATTTCATTTCTTATATCTTTTGTGTTGTTAGACTTACTTCTTGCATGGTTTGGACCATTGTAGAGATCCTTGGCATTGAGATAAATGGCAGAGTAATAGTCTACAAAAATCCTTTATGGTTGGGGACGGATATGAAATAACCAGCCTTACCATCTAGTAATCTGGCTGACCCATGTGGCTCAATGGTAGTTAGGAAAAACATTTCCTAGGATAATGGGAATATTTCGGACTGCAAATTTTACATTCATACAGTAGTTTGAGAAATAGATTGTGGCTTTCGGAACTTCATATTTGAATTCTTGTGTTCCTACTTAGGTAACTTACCTATTTGTAGTTGTCCAGAATTTTGCAGGGATCAGTTTTTTATTCAAAACATTAATATCTGCTCTTGAGGCTATTAATGTTTTTAGTGTGAAAATTTCCCTTTGGATGTCTATTTTTAACAACGCATGATGTTTTTGATACTGTATGGTCATTATTTTCATATTCCCAAATCCCAAATTTTCCTATTGTTTTCCTTCATAAATAACTACATTGGGATTTATTAGATAGTCGCCATGCTCTGTTTCTCTTTCTTTTTCTTTTTCTATGTTTCAAATTCTTGTTCTGAGCTCAACAATTTCTTTCTTCAAATGATGAATTTCATGACTGACTCCCCTAGAGTTAAGGATCTGGGATTTGTATGTTGTTGGTTTCTTTCAAAAGACTTTGTATTCTTTTCATAAGAGGCATCTACAAACAAAGCTTTAGAGATGGTACCCTTTGAAGAACTACTAGTGCCTCTATGCATGGTTTGCAGGAATGTCTCTAGGAGTTTTTCTTTCAGCTCTCCTCTGCAAGAATTTTGATGCTTAACACTACTTTAGATTCATCATCATTTATGATATGTTCCATACACACCGCCTCTTTATGTGTGGATTTTTCATCTTGCTCTTATGAATCAAAAACTGATTTAGGTTCGCAGAGGTTGTAATCACATTTGTCAGTATCTGTGAATTAACACTAGTGTATATGCAACTTTATATGCTCATCACTACAATCTGAATCTTCTGATTTTCTAGACTCAGTTGATTTTTGTGAACAACAACATTCTTTTTTCATCAAATGCACTTCTTCTTTCAATTGAACTTGTGGTCTTCTTACCTGTCTCTGAGTTCTTCTAATGAATTGTTCTTGTGACTTTCTGCCTCTATTTGTTCTAGATTCTCTTCCTTTAGGACACTTATTTGTTGTATCCCCGCTTTCCCCGCATAGCCAACAGGTGATCATTTGTTGCCTTTGTGACTTGAGGTTAATATCCTTTGGCATAAAATAATGTGTATTGGGCATGCTCTTGTAATACACTTTTTTCGGATGTTTTCTTGTTTTCTCAAGATGATTCCGAGCTGGTTGTTTTTGTTTTTTCTTCAAAAAATTATGATCTTTCTTTTCTATACAATAGGATCATCAATTGACAATCCATATTTGCAGCAAATAGACATATTGTTAGGTAGTCTAGATAATTTCTGTAGAGACTTATTTACTTTCATGCTAGTACATAAGCCTACCAATGCTTTTTTTATGTGTTGATGGGCTAGAATTTTACACCAACAGTCAAGGGGATCTCTCCGGTGTACGTTCCCAACTAGTGCCTACACAGAGTGTGCTGGAGATCCCTTCTGGTATGTAGGCCCAGCTCCCGTTCAGTTTTGTGGATCTAGCTTCGGATGTAGGTATGATATAAACTTAGTAGAATGTATGAACTTTAATAAACACAAGAGAATAATTGACAAATATCCTGTACCATATATATACCATGAATAGCAAAAAGGTAAACCACATAATCTTACATAAAGTTACTATTAGCAGAACTTTTTATAAAACTTGTGCATACTAGATAAATAATGCTTAACGATTGTAAATCAGTTCACAACAATCAACCATCTATCAACAAACATAACTGTGCAGTCAAAACATATTATACTAATACCAAGACAAATAGTTCATTGGCATGAGCATAGAGTGAGTAAGACAAATACCATTCATATGTAGCAAAACTAGATTTGAAATACAAAACAGCATGTGGAGAGACCGCACATCAAATAGCTTTCAGGAACATTCGATCCATCAAGTGAGGAAAATACTCATGGCACAAGCACATAGATATTTTAAGAATTCAATAGTGAAGACGTACAATTAACTCTTGTATTGACTAGAAGGACAACAATTCTCTGAAGCAATATGTATATGAATCTCTTAAATAGTCCTCAGCAAAAAGCCCTTACAATTGAGGCATGCTATTACATTTATAGGATGAGAGTGACCTTTGGCGTACTCTCGTCTCTTGGATTTCCTTGTGATCTTTCACCTACCAAATGACTCTTGGCATTCTATGTGACCTTTCATGTTCACAGGGCATTCTGTGCTACCATGGTACACAAAAATAAAATTGACTACCATCCTGATTAGCTAATCTACAAATGGCAAGTTCTGGAATGTTGAGCCCAATATTTTCTGTCAGGTAAGTGTGCCATATGTTGTATTCTACCGCAATGGGAGAGATCTGTGGTTGGCCTTCATCATGTTGGTGTAAGCACACCAGTGCATCCAGGAGAAGAGTATTACATTTGGCATGTATATGATTATTCAAGGTACCCAACTTGGTGTACAGCCTCACTAGTTATACTATGTAACACTTGATATTTTCTCTTGAGATTGGCATATCTCCCATGTGGGCGGCTTGTGTATATGTCTCTATGAAAGCCTACACCTCATTGTTGATCTCCTCCTAATTTTTTAGCTGTCCAATCTCTCCTATAGAGGGGGCCCCATGTAGTTGGATCACTGATTCCAGACTGTTGAACAATTGTCTATAGGAGGCCAACACCCTCTCTGCATATTTGGCCAATTTTTCTCTGGACTGAAATATGATATGAAGCTAGACCCTGGTATTTTGCATAGTGATCCAATCTTTCCTGGGAACCACTATCAGGGCTTCAGGGTACTTTTAATACACTCATGTATTTTATCTAAAATTGTCATGGCCTTTTTGAGGATGGCGACCCTTTATTTTGAGTGAGTTTGAATGGTCATTATGGGTTCTATAGTGTGGTGCAGTGTTTCCATTTCTTCATACACTACTGCCATAGTCTCCCCCAGGATCTCTGTTTCTGATGCGACTACCGCTTGATATTCATCTGAGCCTGTGTGTAATAAGTGGAGTGTCATGTTTTCCTCCACCATCCTTCTCTTCCCTTGTTCCACAACAGTGGCACTTTGCTTGGATGCGCATAACATGTTTTCCAAATCTATAATTTTCTTACTCATCCAGGCTACATTGTGTTTTGTGGAAGCCACGAATGTTGTTTCGGTGGAGGCGATCATTTGAGGATTTGTTGTCATATTTGGCATGATATCCATTGCCATAGTTACTGACAATGGGTCAACTGGGTTCCTACTGCAAGATTTCTTCCTCTCCTATATACTTTTGAGGTTTACTTCATCAAATGTGATTTTAGTTAGATCTAGAACCTCTTCATCTTGATCTTTTGAGATGCCTAGCTCTCATAGGGGAAGGTGTCCACTTGTGAGGGGAGTAACAGGAGGCACATCCAAAGGAGGAAGCTCACTTTGTCCTGAGGCTGAATCCACCGCTTTGCTTGTCTCTCCTTGTTCATTTACCTTAGTTTCCTTTTCCCTTACTGTCCTAAGCTCCTCCTCTTGTTGCCTTTTTTCTCCTTCTACTAGTGCCTGTTGCCTTTCTAGCTCCTCCTCCATGTTCTTCAGTTCACGTTCTAATCTTTGTTATTCCTCTTGTGCTTTCATTGCATCTTTTTTTCTTGTCTCTTCTTTTCAGCTTCTTCTTTCTTTTTCCTCTCTATCTCATATTGTGCTCTCTTTTCTTCTTCCTACCACCTTTTCTCATCTTCTTTCCTCTTCTTCTCTATCTCATCCTACACTTTCTTTTCTTATTCCTACTGCCTTTTTTCTTCTAGTTGTTTTCTCCTTTTCTGATTCTAGCTTTGGTCGCCGGATTCCTGTGATTGTTTGCTCTCTAGTTCTCTTTGCCTCTTTAGCTCTCACTTCTTTCTTGCCAATTTTGAATTTCTTTGTATGAGCATAACTTCTTCTCCTTCGCTATCACTTAGAGGGTCTTCAACCTCTTTTCACTTCCCTGATTCCTCAGCTCCCTTTAGTGTTCTTTCTCCAAGGCTAACATCATCCTAGAAATCATCAAGGAGATCATCTTCTATGGCCTGCTACTCACTGAGGATGATCTCCCTTGTGGAGTTATACCAGTTCCTAATCTCGTCCTTGAGGTCCTTCATAGTGTGGGCATAAGACCAACTGAATTTCTCCTTCTTACAGTGAGAAGCTACGACTTTCTCGGGATCGTACATTCGGTAATTCAGGGTCATGAAATGGCTCCTATCTAGTTCTTTAGCTTCCACTTCTACCTATTTGAAGTTTTCTACTACGTACACCCCAATAGTGAGAGGGAAAGGTGGCAAAGGTTTCTTCTTGCCTTTGTTCAAAACCTTCGAGAAACCCACTGTCATTTGGTAATAGACCTCTTGTAGAAGTGTCCTATCTATGACGAACTTGGGTAGAGCGTGAGGAGATTTATGAGTACTGAACACCCTGACGATCGTTCCTTCATCAATGAGTAACCAACGAACTACTTTAACCACAATCCTCATGGCTCTCTGTGACATGCAAGGTAGTTCTTCCCTAAATAACAGTTGGTATAATGGGATGATAAATGTTTCAGATATTACATCCAACATGATTTTATAAGTTGTGTCCCAGAAGACTTTGCAGTGGCAGTGGACGGGTTGGGGTACCGATGTATCCCAATTATAGCTCTAGTGATCGAAGTGGCACCTCGAATAAAAAACATCAAGGAGGTATGAATACATATAAAATTCTGGAGGTTGCTCGAGGGGTGGGCTTTTGGCGGCGGCTATGTTTGTCCTTAAGGATGATGAGAGGATGCTCACCCAATTAAAAATAATTCCCTGAGTGGCGATAGCATACATGAGTGGGACCCACGTGCCAAAGAAAACATCACAGTCTACCTTTCCATATAGCCAGCACATCATTGCAACAATTAATTGATATGCTTTGCGTAGCCCCTCTGTCTTGTAAGCCTGGTTTGTCCTAACCCGAAATTTCACAAGTTCTTGCCACCAATCCCTCAAGATGTCTTTTGCTAGGATGGTGAAACTGGTGAGCCACTTGGTGTTAAAAATCTATTGCTTCTCAGGCAATTTGTAGTAGGCGTTGATGCTTGTCAAAGAAATAGTGGCTATGGGTGCTCCATCATGACCCCTAATCATGCAGTAATCTGTGCTTGTACACTACAAGATCCATTCGATGGTTTCAGTGCACGGGAATACTTGTGGATGAGTCACTACTTTATGTAATTTTGACCTCTTGATGTTGATATATACTTGGAAGTCCTCCTGTGTTTTTGGGATATCCTTCTTAGCAAATTCCTCATAGATTTCATACCAGTATAGCCTGGTGGTTTTATTTATGTTGCAAAGCTTGTTTATAAAATTAGATGGTTGTTCGTTTGGATCGGCTTCCCATGCCCCACTTCCTGAGGTGCCTTGAGCTGCTTTAGTAGTCAGGTGACCCATCTCATCTTCAAAAGAAGAAATGGATATGCACTCAAGCTCGACATCACCTGGCATGTCAAAAATCCAATCCCACAATCAGATAGAGGGCATGACAAAAAATTTAAAAAATAAAGGAAGACTTAGCCAGTGAAAGGAAGGTCACAGGGAAGGCAAGTTGCATGGTCTCAAATGTTAAGAATGCAACTATGCGACTGAGGTCAAAGGTCGAGGAGCGACTACAAAGACGCGATGTGCAAAATTTGGTCGCAGGTTGCAAATGGTCAGAGGTCATGAGGATGAGGGGTCGCGTAGTCATGAAGTCGCAAGGGGAAGGGTATCACAGACGTGGGGCATGCAACTACGGCTCAGAAAGTTTAGAGAAGGCCCTAAATGGCTTTGGGAGATTGGGGTTACTCTCAAAAGGATGGAGCTTCAGCTTCTTGATAAAATGAGGGGATCATACGCAAGGCAAACTAAAAACTCTTAGTGCAAGCACAAGGAAAATGTTAGGGCAACCTATGAAGTATGAAAAGGGTAGGAAAGCTAAGTAAAAGGCTAAACCCTAGGGTGAGTGATAAGCCAGAGGTCAGGAGGGGCAGCCAATGACACTTGGAAGGAAATAATGATTCCAGGAGGGAGGACCGTTACTTATCGAAGTCAGACGGGTGCCCAAATTCATGTCTGAGGGGCTTCTGGCTTCCAATGTGACTAACAAAGCCTTGACAAATGCGAGTAGGTGCCCTCCTATTTATAAAATAATCGCACTTGTGGAGGTCGTGAGGTTCAGGAGTGCAACTATTGCGACCTTGCGACTCGCAAGTCGCGAAGTCTCATGAATCGTGAGGTCGCATTGGAGGACGTGAGTAGGAAGTGCGACCTTGAGACCTTTTGAGTCCCAGAGTCGCATAGTCACATAGTCACACAAGTGGCTAGCGGTAGCTAAGGCGACTTTGCAACTTTGTGACTCAAAAGGTCGCGAGGTCGCACGATAGCTGAGAGGTTGGAGGTGTGACTATTTGACCTTGCGACCCACGAGTCGTTGTGGTCGCAATGGTTGCCATGGTCACATCTAGCAGTGATATTCGTGTTCCGACTATGTGACCAGCCTACTAAGGTGTGAATCGGCGACTTTGGCTTAACCTAGTAAAAAACTTGGATTTCTCTTCAAGTTTATTGACACTGACAAACCTTTGGGCAGGACCTGGTGGGGCCAAAGCTTAGGCCTGATGTAGGGATTCCAAAAATTTAATGGTTACCTGGATTTTTGGAGGTATTGTTGCAACAACTACAACAATTGGTGATTCCATGGAAGAATCTAGGATCTGTGAAATTTACGGGCCTCGCTTAAGGGGACTTAAGTAAATATCGCTTCATGGAGCTACAAGTCCCACTAATGGCATTCTAGGTCCCCTTATCGAACTTGGTTAGTTGTCCCAAGTGGCCTAACATGATCTTTGCACATGCAATAGGGCGTTACCTCTTGTTTTCTTGGACCAAAAAGGGAAACTGAAGTTACAGTATGAGTTTTGAAGTATTCCGGGTATAGTGGTCATGGTACTCTAGTGTTGCTCTATTGCCAGCAAGCCTGGATAGTACCCCGGTAGAGTCAATAACTAGAAATCACGAACGTTGCTCCGCTGCTAGCGAGCCTGGTCAATACCGCGACGGAGTCGTTGTTTCACCTCTTTGCACATGAAGCCTTTCTCAATCCTTTAGCCCTTATTTATGAAAAATATGTAGGTGCTCATTGGCACTTATTTTTCCTGTGCATATATGCTCTTATTTAATGAAGGCTTAAAGCCTGGGCAGATGAGGGATCCCAACTTATTTGACTTTCAAAGAGGTTGTTTATGGTTTTTCAGGGTCCTTATTGTTTTCCAGAGATATATGTATACTCATTACTGGTTTCTTCAGTTTCTCTTTCATTCCTAGGACTGTGAGTGAGCTAAAACGGCTTTAAGGATTTTGACCATGTAAGCATTGGGGATATACCAACGTGGGCGTGAATGAGGACCTATGTGTGCCATCAAGTTCCCTGTCATCACCAATTTGGCTTACTATACTCTTGTCGCGACTTAAGTTTTGGTCCATTAACGGATCCAGAGAACATCTGAAGGATCCAAAGTGCAGGGCTACTTTAACTTTAACCTGCCATCTCTACTTTATTCTAAAAGACAATGATTAAACTAGCAATCGAAATTAACTGACAGTAAATGACAACTATCTATGAAAGCAATGGTAGACTATAGTACAAGGTGGGGCCAGCAACTCTGGGGTTGCTAGGTGAAGTAACATTTGAGTTCATGGTCGTTCACTGGGAGGGGTTCCACTCACCCTCCCAAGGCTTGTAATTTGAAAGTGTGACGACCAATTTTTTCTACAATCTAGAATGGACCTACCCACAAAGCTTGAAACTTTGTGTGTTTGCCTTTGTCCTCATGAGCTCGGTCCCATTTGAGCACGAGGTCCCCTACCTCAAATTTGTGGGACCCTGCAGATTTCCTATCTAACCATCTTTTGATCCGGGCTTGGTGGATGGCGAAATTCTCCTTAGTTTTGGACCTTTCTTCCTCTAGTTTTACCAAGTATCGATCTAACTTTGTATACATGGGCACGGGGTTCCTTGCGACTCTTGTGCTAGGCTTAGGGTGGGGAGATACAGATTGGGTGGTAGGATGGCTTCTTTCTTGTAGACCAGGAAATAGGGAGATGTGTTGATTAAGGTTTTGGGAGTGACCCAGTCAGCCCAAAGAGCATTACTGAGGGCATTGTGCTGATTCTTCTGTTGCGAGAGCAGGGTTTTCTTGATAATATGAATGAGGTACTTGTTGGTTAATTCTAACAGGTTGTTTCCTTGGGGATAGTAATTAGCCAAATGTTTTAACACTATGCTATTTTCTAGAGAAAAATCATATAACTTCAAAGATGAGAAGTAAGTAGCATTATCAAAAACAAGGGAGGTTGGAACACTGAACCCGACCATGATGTATTGCTTGATAAAATATATTACCTCATCATCGTTAACCTTTTGTAATGGGATTGCTTCTACCCATTGGGTGAAATAGTCGGTGGCTATGAGTATGTACCTATGCTGCTTTGACAAGTTAGGGATGATCTCGCCTATGATGTCCAAACCCCATTGTTGGAAATGTTCCTCAACTGTTATGGGTTGCAGGGGAGCAGATGACCTTGCAAGTCTACCTTCATGATTTTGGCATATCGGACATTTACGTACATAGGCACGAGCGCCTTTGAATAGAGTGGGCTAGTGGAAACTTGCCCACATGACCTTGTGAGCCGTGGTGTCGCTTGCATAATGACCTCCTGCTAGTCCGTCATGTAGATCTTTGAACACCCGTTGAGCTTCATCATATTCTAGACATCTTAGTAACACACCGAAGTGATGCTTCCTAAAAAGGTTCCCCTAGACCATCTGATATGAGGCGGCTTTAAGTCTAATGGCTCTCCTCTATTTAGTGAACATGGCTTCAGGCAAAGACCCCTGTACTAGGTATTGTTTTTAATCAGCATACCATGATGAGGAGTCGAATGAGCCGAGGAGTTCATTGTGGTACATTTTGATCTCATGCTCCCATCCTTCTGTCTCCTGAGCCAGTCAACCGGACTCTGTGTCTTGATGATCTACGGCCTCGGCAGCCAGTTTACAGAGACCATGCCCTTTTACAGTGTGGGAGGGCTTAAATTCTAAATCATATTCTTGGAGGGATGTCATTCAGTTGGCTCTTCTCTCCCCCAACTCTTGTTGCACAAAGAGATATTTGACAGCAGGATGGGGGACAATCACGGTGACGTGATTCTTTAGGATGTAGGGCCTCAAGTGTTTCACTGATTTGTAAATAGCATAAGCCTACTTATCGATGTCTAGGTAGTTTAGCTCTTCCCCTTGGAGTCCAGTACTCATGAATGATATAGGATGTTCGTCATGATTGCATTACATTCGGGTAAGGACTACAACCAATGATGAATCTAAAGCGAAAGTGTACAAGATCAAATCTTTGCTGAAATCGGGGCTTGAAAGGGAAGGTGCTTCCACGATAGCTGCTTTAATCTGATCAAAAGACTCTTTTTCTTCCCATTTCCATTTGAAAACGGTATCTTTCTTTATCATGTTCTGTAAAGGTTTAACAATTTGTGCAAAATCTGAAATAAACTTGCGCAGGAAATTAATTTTGTCGAGGAAATATTGCATACCTTTCTTGGTGTTCGGGAGAGGGGTCTATACTATGGCTTTTACATGGTTGAGGTCGACGTTGATTCCTTTCTTGGTGATGATGTGGCCTAGTAGGTTGCCTTCTGAAACCACAAATATGCTCTTCTTAGGGTTGAGATAGATCCCATATTTCCAACATCTTTGAAAAATCTGTTTCAAGTGCTGGAGATGGTCACTTCTTCTTTTTGAAAAAATGGTGGCATCGTTTAGGTAGACCACGACACTCTGACCCATTAACCCTCGAAAAGTGATATCCATAGCCCTCTAGAAAGTGACCCCACCGTTTTTGAGTCTGAATGGCATACGACGAAAAGTGAATGTCCCCCATTTTGTTCGGAATGTTGTCTTCATCCTATCTGTTTCTGATACTAGAATTTGATTGTAACTGGAGAATCCATCTAGTAGAGAAAAGACCTCGACTCCTGAGACGATTTGGAGGATTTATTCCATGGATGGAATTGGGTAGTTATCATTTTCTGATGCCCGATTAACGTTCCGAAAATCAACGCATAGGCGTATTTCTCCGAATTATTTCATTACTAGCACCAAATTAGATAGCCATGTCAAGTGTCTGACCTTGAAAATAATGCGGGAATCCAGCAATTTCTTTAACTCTTTTTGTATGAGCAGTTCCAACACGGGATGCACCTTCCTCAGTTTCTGTTGAAATAGTTTGACTCCCTCTTTGGTAGGAATAACATGCTGAATAATCCGAGTATTATATGCCTTCAGGTCATCATAAGTCCAAGCAAAGACATCGTGGTACCTTCGAAACAGACTGATGAAAGCTTGTCTTTCCTCTGGGGTGCACTTTGTTCCCAAGTTAACTAATTGGGGTCAAACTCAGTCCCGAGATTGATTTTGCCGTGCAAGAGAGTGGAACTATGCATCTTGGTATTTGGCAGACCTCTGAAATGATTCTGAAGGTCGAACAATTTTTCCAATGACACCAACCCTCTCATTAAGGTATTTCCTTTTCGGGAATCCACCTCATCTTGTAATGATTTCTCATGTTCCTCTTCATCAATAGCCGCATCTTTGAATACTTCCACATTTTCCATGAATTCCATAATGTTGGTAATCATTGAACACGCGCAAGTTAGTTACGTTCTAGCACTATTCATTTATACATAATTTCAATAGAAAAACCATCTCTAAGAAGTGTGAACCTAGCTGCGGCATTAGCTATAGTATTAGCAGCAACATTGCTAAACCTAGGAATAAACATGATATTGAAATATTTAAAAGAATTTATAAGACACCATACCTCTTTTTGGTAGTTCTTTAGATGCGGGGACAAACAATGAATGGTATTGCATACCTGCCTCGTAATGATTTCTGAATCCCTAATGATTTTCAGGCAGTTTTCTCTTAAGTCGATAGCCCTTTTTAGGTCGAGCACCAATGCCTCGTATTTTGCAATGTTTTTGGTACATTGGAATTATAACCTGCATGAGATCAAAAATCTATCCCTTTTGGGATTTAGTAGGATGCATCCCGCCCCTACTCCATCGTGGGTTTTTGAACCATCACAGTACAATTTCCACGTCTTTTTGCTGGGGGAAGGTAAGCTTGACATATGTAAGTTTAAGGAAAAAATTTTGTCACCGCAGCTCGAGGTTTGCATGGGGATTTCAACCCGGGTATCCAGGGAAATGGTTGATGTCTAAGGCTGATAACACCCGAATGAAGATTCAAGTAGGCATACTCGTAGATCTTGTGTGCATAACTGATTGCATCATTAGAGCTTTCCAGGTCGGTAATAGTATGTTTCCTACAAGGCTCACTATTTACCCTGATTTGGTTATTTCTCCCTTTGTAAGGAAGCCACAAATGAGACGAATCTGTGGCGAAGTAGCCCTGCAACTTGCAAGACCACTCTCTACTGAGAAGAAGACCATAGGCTTTTGGGATGTCCACGACGATTATGTCAATGCACTGGTGCACTCGGGAATCAGAAGATAACCAAATGATTACATTATTTAATTCTCCTACGATGGGGACTTGAGACCTGTCAAGTTGGAGAATTTTGGCATTGGTTTTCTCTAGTTGAATATTCAGCTTCTTGCATAACGACTAGGGCATAGCATTGGTTGATGCATCAGAGTCGATGAGGCAGTTGTGGACATTAAAATTAAACATTCCGAAGGTTAAGAGGAATGGGGGAGTTGAGCCTCTAGAGTTGGTGTTTGCGGTGTTTACTATAGCTTGGAGGTCGACCACAACTGGGGATCAACCTACAGAATTTCCCTTGTTTGACGCAGTGGGTTTGACAGGGGTAGGGGAGAAAGCGAAGGCCTTGGCTATTAGCTCGCTTTGAGAAATCAATTTGCGCAACTCGAATAATGAGATATTAGCTCGCGTTTTCTTCAAATCTTCAATGATATTGTATTCTAAATCCGCGGGTAAATATTTTGGCGACATGCGCGGTGTTGTCGCGGTGGTCTTAGTGGTAACCCCTTTGGATGCATCCTTAGGTGTGGAAGAGTTCCTTTTCACATTGGTTAGTGATTTTTCAGGCATAGATCATCCGTTCCTCTAGGTGAGGAGGAAGAGGGTTGGCTCGTATCAGTCAGGGGTAACATCCTACGCAACAAAGCCCTTTTCTTGTCTTCTAGGGAAGGGTTCGCTACATCCCCTTTACTCCTGAGATTCTAACTTTTGGGGGGCTTTTGGGGAGTCTCCCCAAAAAAGGCTTCTTGTGTAGTGCACAGGTCTCCTTCCTGAATGACCTCGAAAGTTAACACAGCAGAAGGGGAATCATCACCAAGGGGAGGGTCATCTTCTCCCGTCTCATCAGTTTCCTCTTCTACTTCCCCAACGGTCTGGTCTTCTAAAAATTGGGTGACAACGGCAGTCGTATTATGGAGCCATTCTGGGCAGGTTTTTTCTAAGCGTGAGGCCTGGTGGAAAGTGCAGAAGTTATCTTTTCCTAGCTCTTCCACATTGAAGGTTGAGCTGGGATTTTGCAAGACTTTGGGGGGAAATTATTGGTCTTCCAGAAAAATGGCTTAGTGGGCTTAGACCCTCTCGAAGCATCACTGGTTCTTCACTTTAGCTCATATACTTCGTTAGCTAGTTGTTTCTGAGATTTTGTTAGTCCCTCGAAATCAAAGGAGTCTTTATCTTTATCCATCATTTTACTTGAGGAAGCCTGGTTTTTCTTACTGGAGGTCTTTGCATCTTCTCGCAACTAATGTTCCAAGCTGCCGATCAAAAGAAGATCCTTTTCACCTCGACCGCTATGGAAAAATTCTCTACCAGAGTGAGTTTTGCTTCGTGCTTAATGAATACAACAATGTCCCATGGCAGGGCCCTTGTGTAATAATCAATCGTGATGGAATCATCGAGGGCTACATCCATGGGGAATTTTTTCATAACAGTGGTGACATGTTGATTAAAATCTTTTACCTTCTCATTCTTATGGCATTTCAGGGTACTAAGCTTGGTGACTAGCATGGAAGGTGTCTTATCTTCTGAAAATTTGTCTAGAAAAGATTTCCATAACTTGTCCCATGTTCGGATGGAGGCAACAAGTAGCGCCTGATACCAAGTGGCCGCTTTATTTTCAAGGGTATGCGGGAACAGGCAACATGCTACGTCGTCGATCTAGACCTTCATCGTTTGCAAAGCTAAGTAGAAATTGCTAATGTGGTCATTGGATGAGGTCCCTTTCTCCGGGTTGAACTTTGGGAGATGCTTCTCAGAATGTCGAGGCATATCATGAAGGAGGCCTCTAAGGTTTAAAGGGGATTAAGCCATCCAGGCCAATGGCGGGGGATGGTGGTTTGCTCTGGGGTTGAAAAGGAGGTGATGATCATTGCCTTCTGATTCACGGTCTATGCCTGACCCCCCAATAGTGCGAGGGGGGCACTTGCCTTCTCTTCTCAGCACTCTGAGGTGTCCTAGGTCTCTCGTGTTTCTCATGTTCCAGGTGTTCCTTATGTTTCTAAGGAGACGTTGATTGTTTTAGAAGTTTATGCAGACCCTAAGGTAGTCCTCGGCTCCTTGTCCCAAGATCCCATGATTGCCTTTAATGAGAGGTTGATTGTTAACGGGGGTTTCCTCAGTGATTCGTCGATTGTTCCCGTGCATTTCCTCTCTATGTATCTAGTTATTCTTGCCAGTAAAGGCATTCTTAGGCTCCCCTTCTTCATCTTCAAGTTAGCTTTCCAATCCTTCGATAGATAGTCTTTCAACAACTTCCACGTAGTCATCCAGGGCTAAGAAGATTAGATGTGATATAGAGTTAACCAGGATGCCTTGACGTGTATGTTGAAGGTTGGAGGTGCAAGAGTTGGATAGGGAGTTAGTGGCAAGGATACATATTAGACCCCCGGTGAATTGGTGTGTGATAGGCCGCAGAGCCCTGAGCTGTTCATTAGTGACTTCGTACATGGGAAGTTCCTCTCCTCCAGGGGTGTCTTCAAGGAGGGGAATATGGGATTCTTCTTGGAGTGGCTTCATGAAGGGTGGCCCGAAGGGAGGATTATATCGTACCTCATGGGGCGTAGGAGGCCAAGGTTGATTACTTCCTTGATGGGAAGTCTCTGTGTGAGAGGGATTTTATTGCTTTACATGGCCCTCCTTCTAGCGCCAAATCTGTTGATGGGCTAGAATTTTACACCAACAGTCAAGGGGATCTCCCCGGTGTAGGTTCCCAACTAGAGCCTACACCGAGTGTGCTGGAGATCCCTTTTGCTATGTAGGCCCACTTGCCGTTCAATTTTGTGGACCTAGCTTCGAACAGAGGTATGATATAAACTTAGTAAAATGTATGAACTTTAATAAACACAAGAGAATAATTGACAAATATCATGTACCATATATATACCATGAATAGGAAAAAGGTAAACCACACAATCTTACATAAAGTTACTATTAGAAGGATTTTTTATAAGACTTGTGCATACTAGATAAATAATGCCTAACGATTGTAAACCAGATCAAAACAATCAACCATCTATCAGCGAACATAACTATGCAGTCAAAACATATTATACTAATACCAAAAGAAATAGTTCATTGGCACGAGCATAGAGGGAGTAAGACAAATACCATTCATGCGTAGCAAAACTAGATTTGAAATATGAAACAGCATGTGGAGAGACCACACATCAAATATCTTTCGGGAACATTCAATCCGTCAAGTGAGGAAAATACTCATGGCACAAGCACATAGATATTTGAAGAACTAAATAGTGAAGACATACAATTAACTCTTGTATTGACTAGAAGGACAACAATTCTCTCAAGCAATATGTATATGAATCTCCGAAATAGTCCTCAGCAAAAAGCCCTTAAAAATGAGGCATTAGGTTACATTTATAGGATAAGAGAGACCTTTGGTCTACTCTTGACTCTTGGACTTCCTCATGACCTTTCAGCTACCAAATGGATCTTGGCATTCTATGTGACCTTTCACGTTCACAAGGCATTATGTGCTACCATGGTACACAAAAATAAAACTGACTACCATCCTAATTGGCTAATCTATAGATGGCAAGTTTCGGAATGTTGAGCCCGAGCTTTTCTGTCAGGTAAGTGTACCATATGTTGTATTATGTTGTGATGGTATAGATCTATGGTTGGCCTTCATCATGTTCGTGTAAGCACTCTAGTGCGTCTAGGAGAAGAGTATTATGTTTGGCATGTATATGATTATTCAAGGTACCCAACTTGGTGTACAGCCTCACTAGTTCTACTATGTAATGCTTGAAATTTTCTCTTGAGATCGGCATATCTCCCATGCGGGCGGCTTGTCTATATGTCTCTACGAAATCTTGCACCTCATTATTGGTCTCCTCCTGATTTTTTTACCTATCCAATCTCTCCTATAGAGGGGGTACCATGTAGTTGGATCACTGATTCCAGACTATTGAACAATTGTCTGTAGGAGGCCAGCACCCTCTCTGCATCTTTGGCCAATTTTTCTCTAGACTAAACTTTGATACGCAGCTAGACCCTAGTATTTTGCATGGTGATCCAATCTTTCTTGGGAACTACTGTTGGGGCTTCAGGGTACTTTTTAGACCACTCATGTATTTTATCTAAAAAGGTCATGGACTCTTTGAGCATGGCAACCCTTTCTTTTGAGTGAGTTTGAATGGTCACTATGGGTGCTATAGTGTGGTGCATTTTTTCCATTTCTTCATACACTACTACAATAGTCTCCCCCAGGATCTCTGTTTCTGATGCAACTACCACTTGGAATTCAGTTGAGCCTGTGTGTAATAAGCAGAGTGACATGTTTTCCTCATCCATCCTTCTCTTCCCTTGTTCCATAATGGTGGCCCTTTGCTCGGATGCGTATGGCTTGTTTTGCAAATATACAATTTTCTTACTCATCCGGGGTACGTTGTGTTCTGTGGAAGCCACGAATTTTGTTCCAACGGAGGTGATCATTTAAGGATTTGTTGTGATATTTAGCACGACATCCATTTCCGTAGTTATTGACAATGGGTCAGCTAGGTTCCTACTGCAAGATTTCTTCCTCTCGTGTATAATTTTGAGGTTTATTTCATCAAATGTGATTTTAGTTAGATCTAGAACCTCTTCATCTTGATCTTCTGAGATACCTAGATCTCGGAGGGGAAGGTGTCCACCAGTGAGGGGAGTAATGGGAGGCACTTCCAAAGGAGGAAGATCACTTTGTCCTAAGCCTAAATCAACCGCTTTGCTTGTCTCTCCTTGCTCATTTACCTTAGATTCCTTTTCCCTGTTTGTCCTAAGCTCCTCCTCCTATTGCCTCTTTTCTCCTTCTGCTAGTGCCTGTTGCCTTTCTAGCTCCTCCTCCATGTTCTTCAGTTCTTTTTCTAATCTTTGTTGTTCCTCTTATGTTTTCTTTGCAACTTCTTCCACTTGTCTCTACTTTTCAACTTCTTCTTGCTTTTTCCTCTCTATCTCATCTTGTGCTCTCTTTTCTTCTTCCTGCCGCCTTTTCTCATCTTCTTGCCTTTTCTTCTCTATCTCATCCTACACTTTCTTTTCTTCTTCCTACCACCTTTTTTCTTTCGCTTGTTTTCTCCTTTTCTCATTTTGTCTTTGGTCACTAGATTCCTGTGATTGTTTGCTCTCCAGTTCTCTTTGCCTCTTTAGCTCTTGCTTCTTTCTTGTCAATTTGGCATTTCTTTGTATGAGTGTAACTTCTTCTTCCTTGTTGTCACTTAGAGGGTCTTCAACCTCTTTTATTACATCCAACATGCTTCTATAAGATGTGTCCCAGAAGACTTTGTAGTGGCAATGGATGAGTTGGGGTATCGATGTGTCCCAATTACAACTCTAGTGCTCAAAGTGGCACCTCGAATAGAAAACATCAAGGATGTATGAATACATATAAAATTATGGAGGTTGCTCGAGGGGTGGGCTTTGGGTGATGGCTATGTTTGTCCTTAAGGATGATGAGAGGATGCTCACCCAATTAAAAATAATTCCCTGAGTGGCGACAGCATACATGAGTGGAACACATGTGCCAAAGAAAACATCACAGTCTGCCTTTCCATATAGCCAGGACATCATTGCAATGATTAACTAATATTCTTTGCATAGACCCTCTATCTTGTAAGACTGGTGTGTCTTGACCTGGAATTTCACAGGTTCTTTCCACTAATCGCTCAAGATGTCTTTCGTTGGGATGGTGAACCCGACGAGCCACTTGGTGTTAAAAATTTGTTGCTTCTTAGGAAATTTGTAGTAGACGTTGATTCTTGTCAAAGCAATAGGGGCTATGGGCACTCCATCATGATCCATGATCATCTAGTCACCTATGCTTGTACACTACAAGATACATTTGATGGTTTCAGTGCACGGGAATACTTGTGGGTGAGCCGCTACTTTATGTAATTTTGACCTCTTGACGTTGATATATACTTGGAAGTCCTCCTATGTTTCCAAGATATACTTCTTAGAAAATTCCTCATAGATTTCATACCAGGAGAGCCTAGTGGTTTTATTTATGTTGCAAGACGTGTCTGTATAGATAGGTGGTTGTTTGTGTGGATTGGCTTCCCATGCCCCACTTCCCGAGGTGCCTTGAGTTGATTTAGTAGTAAAATGACCCATCTCATCTTCAAAAGAAGAAATGGACATGAACTCAAGCTCGACGTCACCTAGCATGTCAAAAACACAATCCCACGATGAGAGAGAGGGCATGACAATAAATTGAAAAAATAAAAGGATACAGCCGGTGAAAGGAAGGTCGCGGGGAATGCAAGTTGCACAGTCTCAAATGTTAAGAATGCATCAACACGACTAAGGTCAATGGTCGGGGAGTGACTGCAAGGTTGCGATGTGCAAAATTTGGTCACAGATCACACAGCGGGTGGTGGTCATAGGTTGCAAATGGTCAGAGGTCGTAGGGCCATGCGGCACATGACTATGGCTCAAAAGGCTCAGAGAAGGCCCTGAATGGATTTGGGACACTGGGGTTACTCTCAAAAGGATGGAGCTTCGGCTTCTTGATAAAATGAGTGGTTCAAATGCAAGGAAAACTAAAAACTCTGAGTGCAATCATGGGGAAAAGTTTAGGGCAACCTATGAAGTATGAAAAGTGCAGGAAAGCTAAGTAAAAGGCTAAGCCCTAGGGAGAGAGATAAGCCAGATGTTAGGAGGGGTAGTCAGTGATACTTGGAAGGAAATAATGATTGCAGGAGGGAGGACCGTTTACTTACCGAAGTCGTACGCACGCGTGAATTCGGGTCGAAGGGGCTTTTGGCTTCCAGTGCGACCAAGAGAGCCTTGAGAAATGCGACTGGGTACCCTCCTATTTATAAAATAATCGCATCGCATGTGTGGAGGTCTGGAGGGTGGGAAGTGTCACTATTGTGACCTTGCGACTCATAGGTCGTGAAGTCGCATGAGTCACGAGGTCGCATTGGAGGACGTGAGTAGGCGGTGTGACCTTGCGACCTTGTGACCTTGCGAGTCACGGAGTCACATAGTTGCACAAGTGGTTGATGGTAGCTAAGGCAACTTTGCGACTTTGTGACTCAGAAGGTCGTGAGGTCGCACAATCGCTGAGAGGTTGGAGGTGCGAATAAGTGACCTTGTGACCCGTGTGTCACTCTGGTCACAATGGTTGCCATGGTCGCATTTATTGGTGATAGTCACGGTCCAACTACGCAACCGGCCTACTAAGGCATGAACTAGCGACTTTGGCTTAACCTAGTCAAAAACTTGGATTTCTCTTTAGCTTTACCGACACTAACGAACCTTTGGGCAGGACCTAGCAGGGCCGAAGCTTAGGCTTGATGTAGGGGTTCCAAAAACTTAATGGTTATCCAGATTTTTGGAGGTGTTGTTGCAACAACTACAACATGTTGTTACAATATATTTATCCCCATGTGTATGTCTCAAAATATGTTTGAAAAACTTCCTACCTTTGGATATATTCTACAAATTTAGATGGAATTTTTGCTAAGTAGACTTGTTTACATAAGGCATTTTGACTTTCTTTGACCTCATAGATTCTTTGAGTCCAACCTCTGTGAAAATCCTCATATTATGACATTTTCCTACATTTTAGATTCATTAGAATCATTTCATGTTTATTGGAAATTTCAACAGTTGATCCACACTAATTTTCGAAGATGAATGATGTTAGAGCTCCTATCATGTTATTTTGGGGATCTCCGTCCTCCTTATGGATGATATCTCCTCCTTCAACTTTAACTACTTATGCTTCCATTTTATCAATTAGAGTAGGAGAAGACTCTACTTCCTACCATCTCTTTAAAGTGCTTGTGAAACATTGTATGAGGGTTTTACATGATTCAATTTTAGACTTTCCCCTCATACACGCTAGTTTGTATTTAGTATACATCTGATCAATCATTTTCTTGATTTGACCAACACTTAGTCCATCTATATTCCATTCTTTGTAGGGGCCATACTGAAAAGTATGTGTCTCAGGGAGTTTTCCTTTTCCACTGAGATCAGGAGTCGAATATCTGTTGTATTGGCTAGACAATGATTCATAGATGGGGTAGAGATGGTGACTTGAGGAGTCAGGTTTTCCTTCTTTGGATATGTCTTCTAGGGATGAAGAAATAGACTTTTTAGGAAACTCAGTTTGTTATTCAAGTGTTTCTTTGGGGAAGAGAAGAGGGAATTTCTCTACCGATTTCTTTGCATGTTGGATGGGCACATGATGGCTAAACAACATGGAAGTGGGGATGTCTTTATCTTTGGGAGCTATAGTGAGCCTACCCAAATGATCAAAAAGTTCTCCTATGAGATCTTGAGTGTATTTGAGTACCGAATCCATTCCTTTATCCATTTATGTTATCTGTGTTGAAGATTCTTTGACATACCCTTTCAAAACTAAAACTGAAAAATTCATATCATTCAAATTCTTATGTACATTATTTACAACAACTTTTATAGTATCAAAGCATTCCTTTTTCTCAGTGGTTTTAGCCATATTCATTTTAAGACCTTAATTGCAAAGTTTGTCTAATTGATTTGTTCACTGGATTTTTGTATCCTTCTATCTATTCCTAGGGCTGAGTCATCTTTTGACACTAAACGAATGGCTTTGGCAGTGTTTTCTACTTCTCCTAGCACAATTCCCGTAAATGGAGGGAATTTACTATTGGTTTCTATCTTGCTTCCATCGCAAGTTGTCCAAGAATGTTTTTGTGTAGATGAGGATTTTGCATCTACCATATGTACTTTTGTTCGGTCTCCTAATTTCCCCTAGGTATAAAAGGAGATCCATAAGTTGGTGATGTCCATGAAATATTTCCATTGCAGGGAAAGTGTATTTTTCTCTTGAGCAGTTGTACTAAGACCAAATTTTTGGGCCTCAATGTGAGTATATAGATCCCAATTTAGCATATTTTTCATCCATTTGGCATGAATTCTATTCTTTGGGCATCCATCCATGAGAGAGAAAATGTTATACATCACTAGTTTTGATGGCTTTTCGCAGTTTGGAGGAACAAAGTTTTGCAATCTTGATGAAGGAATTATACTATCAAGTTGTTCAAGATATCCTAAACCATATCGATGAGTTCCAGGAGGACGCATCTTACTAAACATTTCAGTAAGACATGGATCTTCATTTTCAAGTGAAGGTAACTCATGTATCATCATGATAGTATCATGAGGAAATGGTATATCTACACATTTAGGATTTGGGTAGGAATTTGAAAAAGTGGTAGGAGGAACTTAACCAATCCTAGGATTATGGTTTTGATGCATTACTAAATCAGCCATAGATTGTAGATCGATGAGTGATTTGCAAGCAGGACACTTGACTTCTAAATAGGGAAACTATGACATTTGGGCGAGCTCAAATAAATCAACATGCAAACAATTCATAGTTAGTTGTGGAGTATTTACACATGGAAGTGGATGATCAACGTGGTATTTTGAAGCTGTACAAGCTTCTTGAATTCTTTTTCTTTCAACAGTAGACATCTGTGGAAAAGATAGAGAAGTTGTGGAGGGTCCTTCGTGGATCTGAGCAGTCGTAATGTTCTAAATATTTTGAGATTGCAGTAGATCAACTACTCAATTTTCTGGAAAACTCAGATCTTCCCATTTTATAGTCTGATGCTCAATTTTATGGTTATGAGCATCAGTTATAACAAGGGTGCTTGACTTAGATTCTTGGCTGGGTGTATGTAGGATGGTAGGATAGAAAGTATTTGTATGTCTAAAACATCCTCTGGTATGTACTACAATATTTGTTCTCTTTCTTTTCATGTCAAACCCACTGGTTTTGATCTGTAATGACAGGATATCCTTGATATGTTCATCAAAGACATATACTGAAAAGTTAGGATGGAAGTCAAACCAGATTGGACCATTTGACAGAGGAGCAACAATACCTCTGATTAGGGAGTCTGTATATTTGTTGTGAGTTAAATCCATGATTGTTGCTAAGACATAAGTGTTCAATCCTCTATGAGTTAAGGCATTGATTCACACCCTTATACAGCCAAGATGTAAGTATGAAGCACCATGTCTTCGAGCTTCTTCTTGTAGTTTCTTTGGATTTAGAAGAGAAATAGTCTTGATAGATTCAACATTCTCTTGTATCTGGCTAACACATCCTTTAACTGTGACTCGCGTGATAGCTCTTAAATCAAATAAAAACAGGTCAGAGTAGACTTCTGATGGACTTATTGAAGTAAAGCCCAACAGGCTGAAGGCTGACTTTCTACTATCTCTAGGTCTGCAGAGTTTACTTCTGATGATGATGCAGAGTGAAATAAATTTTCCATATCAAATTTATTATCTTGTTTTTCTTCTTCTTGAAGTTCTCGGAAAGAATATGATCTTCTTCTAGATTCCATTTTTAGAGAGATTTATAGCAAAATACCCGTATGAACCAGACATTACTGGCTTTGATACCAATTTTGAAGCAGGGGCTTCCTCCAAAGGAGAAAATTAAGCTTGTTGTGCAATTTCTCTGTCTTTTTTGATGAATACACGGACTCTTACACGAACCCATACATGAACCTCTGGATCTTCACGCAACAATGCTCTTTAATGACCTCCTGCCAATATGAGTAAAACGTCCCTCAATCCTCGGTGAACCTCCGGCAAACCTCAGATGAACCTCTCCTCTCACAGAATATTTAGAATAGCATAACATAACAAAAACTCATGCAAAACAATTTGAAAAACTTCTCTCTTTTATTGATTTCAAAAGATGCATTACAATGCTGGAAGACTTTGGGATACTTCAATTAGAGATAGATTGCTTGGGCATTTACCAGATGCTACACCTTAAAATAAGATGTAATCTAGACGCTGCTTGGCCCTTTGCAAACTCTGCCTTTGAATTCTCTGAAACAATACAGATTCAAACCTAATGAGTTCACTATTATATAAATTTATATAAAATTTATTTTACAAAATGATTAGACTAACAATTAATTAATGATATCATTACACATTTCTATATTTGAAACTTTCTAATATTTAGAACACGGGTGGGACTATTTGTAGGACTTGCTTGCATAAGATAATGAGGCAAGCTAGTCTTATAGAAACTTTCTAATATCTAGAGAGCAAGGTAATGTGTAAAGTTCAATATCTATTTAATCATTACACATTTCTATATTTAAAACTTTCTAATATTTAGAACATAGGTGGGACTATTTGTAGGACTTGCTTTCATAAGAAAACGAGCCAAGCCAGTGTTATAGAAACTAGAGAACAAGATAATGTCTCAAGCTAGTCTTGTCCAATTTAGATTAAGTTTAGATTAAGTTTAATTGATAAATATATTTATAAGTTTGAGTATGACAATTTATAAACTAAGAAAATTAATTCTCATTAAATCATATATAAATTTAAATATATTTTTAAATAATTTATTTTAAGAAGGACTAAATAATATGTAAATCATTCTTTTTAAAATATTATGTAAATCATTTTAAATCCATCTTAATTTCACATTTATTAAATAATCATTAGAATGTACCTTATAGAGATACAACATTTCATGATGATTGTGAAACCTCTCCCACCATTATATATATATATGTATTATTATATATATTATATATATAAAAAACAAATTATAGAACTGTAACCAGTCGCCGTTTACGTGAATTCTGAACACTTGCCTTTTTCCTCGGTAATGACAAAAGTTTGCATTAATGTTACAGAACGGTACATTACAGAGCATATATCAGTGCTCCAGGGAGGTCTTGGTCCCGTCCTTGGAGGCCACTTAAGAGTACTGATTATTCCACCAGCTTCCCTTGCGTTGTTATGATTCTCGGCAATTTCATTTCGTCCACACACAATGTGTAATCTTACAGCTTGCACATAGTATGCTACAACTTTTTTCAGTTTTCTATGACTACTCTTATCTTTAAACCTTCCTCTCTATTTAAAATTCAAAATCCACATTTCGGGGGTGGAAACTAGAAATCTGTTCAGCAAAGATTGGAATACTGGATATCCTAATATGGCCATCGAAAACACAGCTTTTTCTCAATATATCTCCATAAGTCTAATCAAATCCTGCGTTTGCACACTTATATTTACTATCTTGCGCTCTTTGGATGGGTACAAGGCCCATTGAATCGTGAATCTCTGGTTATTAGCGCTTTCTTGATTTAGTTGCTTTTCTTTTGCTCGTAAATGGAGTGACATTTAGTTTCTTTGCTTTTGCTCGTAAATCGACTGACTCAGGAGAGTTATGATATGTATTTTTTATGTTGACTGCTAATTCCTTGAATATTTGGACAATCATGATATTTTTATTAAATTTTTAGGAGAAAAAAACACAACATTTCATTAAAAAAAAATGTTTTACATAATCATAAATCCTGAGCATACTAGACTGTTATCCATCATCTACACAAATCGACTGCTGTCGTAGCTGACCAAATTTACACCTTGTTACATATGAAAACAGAGAGGAATTTCACAGAGGTATCAAAAAAGCATATGTCTAAGATGTACAACAAAATATCTCGAGCACGAGGAGGAGATAGATACAAAAAGGATGATACCAGAGAACATGGCAAACTCCGTGAAATACCGAAACAATTTACCATAGGGAAGCAGGAAGGCTTACAATATCTCAAAAGTACTCTACCTTTGGATTGCTCCCTCCATAATCAGCTCAAAATGCATCATCTTAGACAAGAGAGATAGAGCATGCTTAAAGCGTGCATTGCGTTCAGAGTTATGTTCTCTGAAGACATGCTTGAAGGTTATCACGGAGAAGAAAGACTTTAAATCCAAAATCCGATGCATCTCGTTGAAAAGGGAGGGGACCTTTAAGACATTATGGTCTTGAATCCATCTGATTGTTGAGAGGGAGTCCCTAATGACTGTTTTCAACACTAAGCCACTGAGCTACTTGTAAGGCACCCCATAAGGCTAGCATTTCAGCCCTATAATTGTCCTTTAAGTTGTCAAACCACCTAAAGCGATAGATCATATCAAGATTAATGTGAAGTGAGATTCCACAACCACATCGCCCTCCAGCTGAAGCCCCATTAAAGAAGAAAATCGGAAAAGTGTTGGTTAAATCGACCAAAGTGATTGTCCTAGAAGATTTCTTGGGGATCCGGGGATCGATTTCCTAAAAATGTGCAACAATGTGAAGAGATGACAGCTTGGCATCAGAAGAAATCTCTTCAAAGAGGTGCTCATTTTGGGAGCGCCATATGCCCCATGAACAAATCCAAGCAGCAATGGAAGACTTGTCGCCATCAACCTGGATCCCCAACAGAGAGGACACCTTCTTCCATATGTCTAGAGCAAAGGGGCAGAGCATGAAAAGATGTAAACAATCCTCCATATCATATTTGTAGAGCAAGCATTTGCCAAGTCCCACAAAACCTTTCTTTAGGAGAGTATCCCAAGTTAATATGTGATTGTGTGGGATTAACCAAGAGAAACATAAAAGCTTGAGAGGGGCTTCCCAACCCCACAAGTGAGCATAGAGATCAACATAAGGAAGAGGTTGAGTACAAGAAGTGTTATATGAGAGCATACATAACACACAATGGATTTATACTCAGACACAGACAAATTGACAAACAACAAGATTACTCAATGAGAAACAGCGGAATAGATAAAATAATCATTGGAGAATAAAAATCACTTTGCATTACGTAACATGCTTGGGCCTTGGCTTGCTTTCCTTGGCCAGAGAAATTACAAATTTATAGAGGCAAAAGAAGGATCTAGAATCATATATGTGATTCAGATGGAGATCTGGAATGATCTAGAAACTAATGGTGGTGTAGAAAGATCTAGAATCCTGGAGATCTAGAAAGATCTGATCTAGAAGGATCTAGAATCCTGCATGAACTTGGCTTCACACTTAACATTCTCCCATTTGAAGCCAAATAAGAGTCATCAAGTCACACTGAGTCCTACCATGCCTCTACATAATTCATGTTTATTTCGTGGTAGAATCTTAGTGAACATATCAACGGGGTTCCTATCTGTATGGATCTTTTCCAAAGATAACTGTTCTTCCTCCAACACATGCCGGATCCAATGGTACCTTAAGTCAATGTGCTTGGTTTTTGAATGAAATGCTGGGTTTTTCGCCAAGTGAATGGCACTCTGTCTATCATAATATAACACATACTTGTCTTTCTTTATTCCTATCTCTCCTAGGAATCGATGCACCCACAACATCTCTTTACAAGCTTCTGTTACAACTATGTACTCTGCTTCTATTGTAGAGAGGGCTACTATTCTTTGTAGCCTTGACACCCAAGATACTGCTGCACCTACAAATGTATACAAATAACTTGTAGTGGACTCTCTGGTATCCATATCTCCAGCCATATCCATATCTATAAATCCTTCAAGCAAAGTCTCATCATGACCAAATCATAAACAATAATGACTAGTACCCTTGAGATACCTTAAAATCCATTTTACTGCTTGCCAATGTTGTTTTCCTAGATTGGCAAGGAACCTACTCACTACTCCCACTAAATATGCAATGTCTGGTCGTGTGCATACCATGGCATACATCAAACTGCCAACTGTTGAAGCATAAGGAATCTTACTCATCTCTTCTTTCTCCTTGTCATCACTAGGACATAATTCAGTACTAAGCTTGAAGTGGGCTGCAAGGGGTGTACCAACTGGTTTGGCATCCTTCATATTAAACCTGTCAAGCACCTTCTTGATATATTTTTCTTGTGACAACCATAACGTTTTGTTTTTCCTATCACGCATAATCCGCATGCCCAATATCTGTTGTGCTAGTCCCAAATCCTTCATTGCAAATTTTATACCCAAATCTTTCTTCAACCTATTGATGTTATTCTTATCATGTCCAACAATCAACATGTCATTCACATATAACAATAATATGATATACTTTCCTTGATCATACCTCTTGATATAGACACAATGGTTAGCTTCCAACCTCTGAAAACTATGTTTCAACATGAATGAATCAAATTTCTTGTACCATTGTCGAGGTGCCTGTTTCACCCATAGAGACTCTTCTTCAACCTACAAACAAGGCCTTCTTTGCCTTTTTCTATGAAGCCTTCTGGCTACTCCATATAAATTTCTTCCTCCAATTCACCATGAAGGAATGCAGTTTTTACATCTAACTGTTCACATTCTAGGTCTAAAGCAGAAACTAGACCAAGAATGACTCTAATGGATGACATTTTAACAATAGGTGAGAAAATTTCAACGAATTCAATACCTTCTTTTTCGGAAAAACCTTTCACCACCATCCTTGCTTTAAACCTCTCCTTCTTTTCGTCACCTTCATGCTTAATCCTGTACACCCATTTGTTTTGTAGAACGTTTCTACCTTTTGGGAGGTTTACCAACTCCCAAGTTTTATTTTCCTGCAAAGAGTTCATTTCTTCTTCCATTGCTTTCTTTCATTCTTTATTGTGCTCGACTTTGCAAGCTTCTTGAAAACAATTAGGTTCACCTTCATTAGTGAACAAGATATAGTTTGAAGGAGGATACCTTTGTGAAGGCTTATGAGGCCTAGAAGATCTGTGAACCAACTATGGTGGTGCATTATCAGGTTGAATCTCTTGTAAAGTTTCCTACAAGATTTCTCGTTGTTCTTCATGCTCTTGAATTTGTTGTTCATTTTCTTGTATTGGTGGTATGTTTTCCTGCTGCTCTTCAGACCTGTCAATAACCTTCTTGACCTCCAACTCACCTACAGTGCTCTTGAACATTTCTAACTCATTAAATATAACATTCCTGCTTCTAATAATTTTATGTTTGACTAAATCCCATAGACGATAACCAAAATCTTCATATGAATATCCCAAAAAAATGCATTTCATAGATTTATTATCAAGCTTAGTTCTATTTTCTTTGGGAATATGTATGAATGCTTCACATCCAAAGATTTTCAAGTGAGAATAATTCAAATTCTTACCAATCCAAACTTCTTCAGGGATACCGCCATCCAAGGTTGTAGTTGGAGATCTATCTATAAGGTAGCAAGTGGTCCTCACTGCTTCAGCCCAAAAATTCTTCTCCAAACCGGAATTGGACAACATACTTCGCACCTTTTCCATAATGGTGTGATTCATCCTTTCTGTGACACCATTCTGTTGAGGAGTACTAGGCACAGCCTTCTCATGCTTTATGCCAAATCTGTTACAATATTTCTTAAATGCATTTGAGTAATATTCTCCACCATTATCTGTTCTTAAACACTTCAGCAATTTGTTAGTCTCTCTTTCAACTGCAACATGGAATTTTTGAAATATTCCAAACACTTCACTTTCATTTTTCATAGGATATGCCCAAACCTTTCTAGATGCATCATCTATAAATGTTACAAAATATGATGCTCCTCCTAATGATTTGATGTTAACAGGCCCAAACACATCTGAGTGTACCAATTCTAACACATTTTTTTTCCTGTCATAGCCACCTCTAAGGAATGAAACCCTTCTTTGTCTACGATATATACAATGCTCACAAAGATTAAGATTGTAGGATTTCAAACCTAGCAATAAATTTTTACCAACAAGGATTTTTAAGCCCTTCTTGCTCATGTGACCCAAACGTTTACGCCATAGATCTGCTGAATTTCCTTCTTTTGTGACAGCAGCCAAATCTAATTTTCCTATCAGTGTCTTCAATGTGTATAATGTTCCTGTCTCGGGTCCTTTGGCCACGACCAATGCACCTTTGCTAATAGTATTAAATGCATTCAAGTGCTAAGAAACTGAAGCACCCTCCTTAATTTTGAGATTATAAAGCTTCTTCATCAAGAACACTTTGTTTGATGCCTTGTTCTTCTCATATAGATCATGAAGCTTCTTCCATAATCATTTTTCCGTCTTTTCTCCAGACACATTGAAATAAACATTATTTTCTAAATATTGGCGGATTGTTGCAATCGCCTTTCTATCTAGCTTATTCCACTCTTCATTTGTCATCGATGAGGGTTTAGTAATAATAATATTAAATGCATTCAAGTGCTCAGAAACTAAAGCACCCTCCTTCATTTTGAGATTATAAAGCTTCTTCATCAAGAACACTTTGTTTGATGCCTTGTTCTTCTCATATAGATCATGAAGCTTCTTCCATAATCCTTTTGCCGTCTTTTCTCCAGACACATTGAAATAAACATTCTTTGCTAAATATTGGCAGATTGTTGCAATCGCCTTTCTATCTAGCTTATTCCACTCTTCATTTGTCATCGATGAGGGTTTCTTTGTTGTGCCCTCAATTCACAAATATTGATCCCTTAAAATCATTATATCCTCCATCTGTGATTTCCATAGGGAAAAATTAGGCCAGCTCAACTTCTCCATATCTATAAGGGTTGTCTCCATTTTCAATCAAATTCACGCCCCAAAACACAAAAACTCCACTTAAAAATAAAACTTTGATTATTATTCTTTAAAATTTAGTAATAATGACCTTCCTCCTTTTAAAATACACTTTTCAAAATTTCTTCTCCTTTTAAAATATACTTTTCAAAATTCCAACATATAATTATATATGTTTCATAATAAATATAAAAACATATATGATGTTTTAACCTTTTCACATTTCACACATATATATGTTGGTTTGAGAAAAAACTTGATGTATATGTGCAAGCTTGATGTAAAAAAAAAACTTACGAACACGACGTTTCAACTCCAAACTCCACGGATCTCCACGTTTCAAACTCCAACAACATGTTTCAACATAGATCCATGACCTTGTTTTTCTTGCAGCAACTGTCTTTTAGTTCCAGTGTTCCTCAGCTATTTCCTAGACAAATCCTTCAACAACTCCAAGGGTAACAACCAACATTTTAACGAACGCTGCCAGAGTAAGGTGATGGCACTAAGTGGCTTGCACAGTGGATATTTGACCCTAGCTCTGATACCAGTTGTTAGATGAGAGCATACATAACACAACAGATTTATACTCAGAGACAGACAAATGGAGAAACAACAAGATTACTCAATCAGAAACAGCGGAATAGATAAAACAATCACTGAAGAACATAAATCACTGTGCATTACGTAATAAGATTGGGCCTTGACTTTCTTTCCTTAGCCAAAGAAATTACAAATTTAAAGAGGCAGAAGAGGGATCTAGAATCCTGTATGTGATTTAGATGGAGATCTAGAATGATCTAGAAACTAATGGCAATGTAGAAAGATCTAGAATCCTGGAGATCTAGAAAGATATGATCTAGAAGGATCTAGAATCCTGCATGAATTTGGCTTCACACTTAACATTTGTTGTTGGAGTCACTTACCAAAACCGGAAGGTGTTAGTAAATAGACACATCGCTAGATCTAAGCACATGCCACGAAACACATGGGGAGTGTTGACCTTCTATAGCGCCATTAACGGGGAGCCAACAATTTCCCCCCAACGCGAGCCCATTGCGTTTCGAACTTGAGACCTCTGGCTCTGATACCAGTTGTTGGAGTCACGATTGCCATTACACCAAAACCCGTAGGTTTTAGTAAACAAACACATCGCTAGATTTAAGCACATGCCACGAAACACACGGGGAGCGTTGATCTTTCTACACCGCCATTAGTTTCTAGATAATTCCAGATCTCCATCTAAATCACATACAGGATTCTAGATCTTTGTTCTACCTCTATAAATTTGTAATTGCTCTGGCCAAGGAAAGCAAACCAAGGCCCAAGTATGTTATGTAATGAAAAGTGACTTCTGTTCTCCAATGATTGTTTTATCTATTCCGCTGTTTTTGATTGAGTAATCTTGTTGTTTCTCCATTTGTCTGTCTCTGTGAATTATTCTCTGCTATTGTTGTCTAAGTCTCTGAGTATAAATCTGTTGTGTGTTACGTATCAACCTGGATCCCCAAGAGAGAGGACACCTTCTTCCATATGTCCAAAGCGAAGGGGCAGAGCATGAAAAGATGTAAAAAATCCTCCATATCATATTTGCAAAGCGAGCATTTGCCAAGTCCCACAAGACCTTTCTTTAGGAGAGTATCCCAAACTAATATGTGATTGTGTGGGATTAACCAAGAGAAACATAAAAGCTTGAGAGGGGCTTCCCAACCCCACAAGTGAGTAGAGAGATCAGCATAACGAAGAGGTTGAGTATAGGAAGTGATGTGTTTGTATACTTTAGAGGTCGTAATCCTACAATTGAATAAATGACTGCCCCAAACCAATCTATTTGGATGATCGGTTAATGTGATACCTGCCTGGCAGAGACTATAATGGTATGCTTCCTACTCTGCCTCCAGATATTTTGGGATCCCAATGTCCAAGCATGAGGTCAACTGGGATATGAAAGTGGCAATTGGGGACCCCTCCTAATGCTAGCTAAATTGGAAAATACTTACTCATTAAGAGTGTAAATGATAAGGGCCGAGAGGAAGTGACATTTTGTCATACCTTTGATTGTGTCCATCCCCACTTGGAATTTATGCCTATCACCATAACCCACCAGATATTACTACATAGCTATGGAATTGCAAACCTGAGGCTCCACCAAGTAGTTGATATGCATGTTTTTGATGGGGCTCTAGCATGGATCCACTCCTCTAATCCATGGTGATGGATGTATTTCACCATCATAATGTTTTTCCATGGCCCTTGTTCTCCAAAGATTCGCCATAGGTTAGCAACCAGAAGGGCTAGATTAAAACTTCTTAAATTCATAATGCCCCAGCCACCTTTCTTTATCGATCTGGAAATTAGATTTAAACCATCGAGGGGGATCCTTCTTTTAGAGTAGGACCCAGACCATGCGAAATTAGCAACAATGGATTCAATTTTATTAATAGTAGATTGGGGAATGTGAAAAAATTTCATCTAGTATACTGGAATGCCTTGAAAAATTGCTTGAATCATGATTACCCTACCTCTAACTGTTAGCTATTTATGGTCTCAGTGGTATAACATCTTCTCAAACGTATCTACAAGCCAATCCCAATCTGAAGTATTGTAATTGCAGGTCTTCAAATGGCAGCCCAAGTATTTGAAGCCATTTAACAATGAACGAATCTTTACCTCAAACATTGTGTACTTCCTTTGGTGCTTCGTTCAAGTTTAAGAATTGTGTGGAGTGATATTGGAGCATTGGCATTAATTGTAATGTGGCACATGGGTTATGAGGTTTACTTCCTTCTTAAGGTAGTAAAGCAAAGGATGTCACTAAGGTTCAAATTAATAATGGAAGAGACATCATTGAGTACTTCTTCATCTTGTCCCTTCAACCTTAATCAAAAAGCAATATTCATGGGCTATAGGTTCATTAATGCACCTTAAGAGATGGTGAATACACTGGATGGCAAGCCCACCATACATACATGACCATGGTTGGGACTTGACAACTCTAACTCCTGCAGTTGCACCGCTCGAACATACTTCAGTGTAGTTAATGAAGTTGGTGGATAAGACATCCACCTACATTATTCAATCTCATGTTTGTGTCCAAGTTTGAAATCCAAGTTCAAAATGTTGGACACAAGCGTACATTGAAAAATATAGGTGGATGTCTTATCCCCCAACTTCATTAACTACACCAAAGTATGTCTGAGTGGTGTAGCTGCAGGAGTCAAAGTCGTCAAGTCGCAACCATGGTCATGTATGTATGGTGGGCATGCCATCAAGTGCATTCACCACCTCTTCAGGTGTGTTAATGAACTTGTAGCCCAGGAAATATTTCTTGTCGAGTTGCAACGCTCAAACATACTTCGATGTAGTTAATGAAGTTTGTGGATAACACATCCACCTATATTATTCAATGTCGTAACCTTGTCCAACATTTTGATATTGGATTTCAAACTTGGACACATATGTGACATTGAATAATGTAGGTGGATGTTTGATCCACCAACTTCATTAACTACACCGAAGTATGTCTGAGCAGTGTTGTTGCAGGAGTCAGAGTCGTCAAGTCACACCCATGTTCATGTATGTATGGTGGGCATTCCATTGGGTGCATTCACCATCTCTTAAGATGCATTAATGAACCTATAGCCTAGGAAATATTGCTTGTCATGCAGTTGCAGGAGTCAGAGCCGTCAAGTTGCAACCATGGTCATGTATGTATGGTAGGTATGCCATCAGGTGCATTCACCATCTATTAATGTGCATTAATGAACCTATAGCCTAGGAAATATTGCTTAGCTCAAAGAAAAGGAAACTTCACAAATAACGAGGCCTACTTTCTCCAAATCCAAGACCATCTTGCATAATCAAAGCCCTTTTGGAAAGAGCTCTAGTCAATGAAACTATGGCCCAAAGTTTCTACATTCATATGGCTCTTAACAGGAAGGCACACCCTCACATTGGATAACCTCCTCAAGAAAGGCTTCTGAAGCCCATCAAAATGTTATATGTGTGGTTCCCAACAAGAAAACATATATCATTATTTCCTAACTTGTCTTTTGGAAAACAATTTATGAAGCAAATTGGCCCCTTGATTTCAGTGCCCATCCTCATATTAGGACAACATCACCCTCTCCATCACCAACTAGGCCAAGCATCTCTTTCAAATTGCCTTCCTCAACAAGATCTAAACTCTTGCCCCACATTTCCTAATTTGGGAAATTTAGAAAGAATGGAACTAGAGAATATTTAATGACAAAACACAATACAATGGAGCACATTTGGCATATTTACCACACTCACCTAGAGAAAACATTATCTCTATATAGATCATACAATAATGACTTTGAAAAGGAACACCAAAAGAACAGGAAATTTTGGCCTGGTGGAGCTTCAAAATCAATCAAAGGCATTCAGGGCCCAAGCATCCTCGTCATCCTAATCTGAATCCAGGCAAATGACATCCCCCTCTGAAATATCACTTCAAACTCAATTTCGATGGGGCCTCTAAGGTTAATCCTAGAAAGGCGAGCATCGAAGGAGTCATCCATACTAATTTGAGAGAGATCATCAGACTATACAAAGGTTACATCAAGCATTTAAGCAACAATATAGTAGAACTTGAAGCCCCGATCCAAGGTTTTGTATTTCTCAGGTTGACCATCTCTTCTTGTTAATTGTTGAAGGGAACTCCAAAATCATTATCCAAGTTGCACTCAATGTCCCCTATGGTACCCCTCTTGTGAAATGCACCACTAGATGGATATTATAACATGACATGCACCAATTAGATCACATCATCTCAAATCAAGAAGCAATCCTATTTGCCCGCACCAGGCATAAAGCTAATTCCTTGGCCGACTATATAGCTAACCAGGGAGTGGATGATAGCACACACCCCCGAGACTGGTCTCCATTCGCCCCCCTCTTCCTAGGCTAGATTTCCCAATACCTAAGCCTTTCCCACAAAGATTTTAACCTTCTGGATGTAGTCTCCACTTCTAGTTCCCATGGTGGCACCACCTCCCCTTCAACGACTCCTACTACACTCTCCCCCTATGCTCGAAAGGAGGCCACAATGGAACCTCAAGCTCCTGTTCAATAGTCTCATGTACCTTCTCCCTCAGTTCTAATTCCTATTCCTATTGTCCAACACTCACAAGCTCAAACTTATGTTTCAAGCTCTGGCTACAATTGTCTCATCATCGAGGAACCTCTAGAGGACATGGAAATGTAGGGGAAATCTAGTAAAATGGCAAGAGATATTGCGAATCTTGAAGGAAAGGAAATTATTTAATGGCCACTCACTCATGCTCTTAATTCAATGAAAAAACTTATAAAGAAAAAAAAAGTGATTCATATCTCCACCAATCGTCTTCCTTGACTCAGTCCAAGTATGTTTCTTTGGACAATTGTAATGCCTATAATGAAGTAATTTTGGAATCATGCTCCAACTTAGAAGCCTTTGAACTCTCCCATGTCTGGCACCAAGACCCTTTTGGGCTCCTGCCAAATCTGCCATGTAAATTTTTTACAATATCTTTGCTAATATAACGATTTTGACTTGCCAACAAAAAGAAAAGAGTCTCTCATGTGTGAAGCTAATGCTTACTAAGAGATATAGAGAGTAATAACAAAAAAATATTCAATCTCCATGCTATATTAATAAATTGCATAGCTAACCTAAGCAAAATTTCTAACGAATTAAAGTTAAATGAATTGTGGGATATGGAACTTACATTCACTTGTAGTTTAATAAAGAGCTCACATACAAGTGAATAGGCACTAGTAGTAAAGGATCGATATTGTGGGGTTAAAATTTTCATTACACTCACGCTATATCATTTAAGAAGCTCAATTTCGACATCCCATATTTCTTAGAAAAAATTATCTCCATGCAACACTAACATGAACTTGCTAGTTGAGCATGGCCATCAAATGTTTGTATCATTCACACTACACCTAACCAACATATCTTGACCAAATCCATGCTCATTGCCACCCCACCATAGGAATCCACTACTGCCTCCCTCGAGCCATAAGAAACATGATGTCTTCCATCTAGGAAAACACATCATAGTCCATGACATTCATGTACCTAATTCGCTAGACATTCATATACTTTCAATGCAGTTATTGACATCATGGAATTTCCACAGGAACATGCACAATGTATCAAATTGCTAAGTCACGCCATCCTTTGTCAAAGTCTACTATACAACAACTAATTAAGAATTCACCCATGCTAGGATATACATTATTGGTCCCACTATCCTACATGCTAGTACACCATCCTAACCATCTCACGACTACCACCCATGAGTTAATTTCCAAGGCTACCAAATTGTATGGACTTATTGTGCACCCTACTCTTGTTTTTCCATCACACCATCTATCATGCCATTGCCAATGGCACATCAAGTTGGGTCCTTACATTCTCCCCCACTTAAATTGTTGATATCCTTGTCAACATGACCCCATCAACTCCTCTAATGAAAATGGTGTTGATTGTGAAGAGACACTTCAACATTTGAACATTTGAACATGGCTCCAATACCTTTTCTCATGGGGCTAGACTTTTTGTTTCACTTGAGCATCGAATAATGGTTAATAAGCCTAGTCACTAGACAACACTAACATGACCTTGCAAGTTGGGAATGATAATCAAACATTTATATCACTTAAACTACACCAAACCAACATGTCCTGATTGAACCCAAGCTAGGCACCTTCAACCTTGTAGAATGTTAGAGTGTTTGTTTCATTGTAGGCAATGTTGTGTCATTGCCACCCCACCATAGGATACACAATGTTTCCTCCCTCAAACAAAGCATACTTGAACAACCAACTATCGAATGTGAGACCATGTTGTCATCCATCTCATCTAACACATAATAGTCCATCTAGATCATGTCCTTATTTCGGTAGGCATTCACATGCCTTTGATTCACTTATCAACATTATTGACGTAACATGTTAACACACATAATCGATCACATTCTTAAGTCATGTTATCCTCCATCAAATCCTACTACGTAGAAACTCATTACCATTCACTCATGTTAGGCAAGATGTCCATGGTCCTCCTAGACTACATGCTACTACACCATCCCAACTATCTCACAACCACCACATGTGAGTTGATCATCATTACTACCAAATTGTATGGACATGTCATTCACCCTTAGTCATGTTTTCCCAACATGTAATCCATCATGGAATTTCCAATGGCACTTCAAGTTAGAGTATTATAATGACCAATATGAATGCGAGAGTCCACTAAGAGATTTTTTAGGTAACCATTATAGCCCAAACATAACATAGGGTTTCAATGTCCAAAATTACTCATTAGGAGGTTAACTCATAATCAGGTTACTTGGATTTTTAATTATACATAACATTGGTTTATTGACCTTCTATAAGTCACTTTATTTTAATAATAAAGTGTAGCTTCATTTTATATCTAGGCATTCGCTTACCATAGGATCTCTACTTAATATATTTATACACAACACATAGTTTATATAAGACATTAAATTGAATAATTATCCTTATAAAATCTATATAATGTATAGATGTACTTCTTAAATATATAAGTTTGTTTTTCAATATTTACATGTTATTTTGGTTTAAGTCTCGTCATTATTGTTCTTTTAAGGGGATTTGGTTTAAAAGTGAATAGGATATCACAGAAGGGGTGACACTCTTACTGTAATAAAAACACTCAATTGTGAAAAATTTTAAATTCAATGACATAGTAACCCCCTTTTGTGAAAAAAGACTATCATTTTAGTGAATGGGCTTTTTTTGAGGTTAAGGCAAATTACATAGGGAAATTACAATAAAGAAAAAATCTATTTGAAGTTACTCTTCAAAATTCAACAATTATAAAATATACATAATTATAGAATGTATATAATAAAAGATAATGGCAAGGGCTAACCAGCCTGCCATAGGGCATTAAATGCCCTGGTACATGAATGCTCTATAACAAAATGACACACAGCCTTGGTGGCTATATAAATTAAAAATAAAGACTGTGTGTTATTTTGTTATAGAGCATGCATGTACCAGGGCATTTAATGCCCTATGGCAGGCTGGTTAGCCCTTGCCAAATATAATACGTCATTGAAACACAAAAGAGGTAAAATTCAAAGCACAACAATATAAAAAAAGGGTACATGATCTTATACTCTCATAGTGGAAGACAAATTGAAATACTATTGTGTTGCGGAAAGTGACCTTATGCAATTGTTAAATAACTTCAAGGAGTTGGTAGACACCAACAAAAATTTTCACATCAATTGTCTTGAAAAAAAAAAAACTATTATCGTTAATTCTCTCATAAATGCTACATTTAAAAAAGTGTGTCAAGTACTCACAAAAGCAGAAGTCGTTCTTCAAAATTTGGCAAACCTACTTTTACAAATCGAACTCATGTATTGAAAGACTCTAATGGTCCACAATGTGGAAGTCAAAACATACACCTGAGAAAAAAACATTGAAGAAACTCGTCTCTAAGTGTTGTGATAGACATGGACATACCGAGAAGAATCTTTGAACCAATACCCAAAATCTAAAGAACATGCAAGAAAGGTTTTGAATGAGGATAATGCTTTCTCATATCATGAGGTACTTCAAATGATTCATTGGTTTTGGAGCAAACCGACATATGACAAAATATAAAGGGTGTGTTTTTCAATTATTTGTCTCTACATCAAGAAGAAAATGGTAGTGTTATATCTAATGATTTAACACATATCATTTCTACATTTTTATCAACAACATTCCTCTAAAAAATGCTTCAAATTCCAAATATGGCTCCAAATTTGTTTGACATCTATTATATACTTACACTTACAAGAGTAGAATTTGTATTTATCAAATGGGTTGTAAAATATATACGCTGTAATGGGTTGTAAAAGATATAGGCTATAAATGGGTTGTAAAAGATATAGGTTATAAATATAGAATTGTTGTTTTAGAGCATTGTGATGAAATAAAGATGTGCAAATTTAACAAGTCAAAATCATCTAACAAACTAGTGGAGATCATAGCTATTATTACAAAGTTAAATTATAAGAATTCACTTTGGCATTACAATCTTTGGCATACAAATTATGTATCGAAATGAACATGGTTCAAGGGAATCCTTTTGTCCACCCTCAAAAGTAGTATTTGTGAAGGATAACTACTCAAGAAATGCCATTAAGAAGCCTTCCCCAAGAACTAACCAAACCAGGGCTATTATTACAAAGCTAAATGATAAGAATTCACTTTGGCATTACAATCTTTAGCATACAAATTATGGATCGAAATGAAAATGGTTCAAGGGAATCCTTTTGTCCACCCTTAGAAGTAGTATTTGTGAAGGATAACTACTCAAGAAACACCATTAAAAATCCTTCCCCAAGAACTAACCACACCATGCCTCTCAATTTGATCGTGTGCATAATGACATTTTTGGGTTAATGAGAACTATCTCTATTTTGATAATAAAGTATTTCCTCACATTCATTGATGACAACACAAAGTTTAAGAGTCTTTAGCCACTTGCAGATAATTTGGTCCATAAGCCAATGGAACTTGAATTTTTCTAGCATGTGCTTTCGTAAAAGCAACTCTACCATAAATGTTACAAAATATTTTTTGATAATTATAAATATATTCAATTTAATTAGGATAAAATAGAAAAATTCATTAAGATAAAATGTTATTGATAATGATGAATGTGATGATTGATGATACTACTAACATGGCTATAAACTCTATTCCATGGTCATGAGTATGAAAAATTTTGGGGATTGGTTTACTTATTATATATTCATATATGTATTATATTTCCAAAACCCAACTAACTCCAAAAACATATTAATATATGCTATAAAATATATTTTATTCTTTCAAAGTAATGGTAATTTAACTAATGCTTGTAATTTTTAGCTCTTGGATTACCATTTCATGATCTCAAGATGTGTTATACAATATACCTTCATGTTTTCTGAGTTTTAGAAGTTTATAGGTGAGAAATCTCAAGTTGCAGTTAATGTAGTGCCACAACTACTCTAAAGGTAAATATATACTAAGAGTTGGGGAATTTTTTTTTTATTGGTTTGTAGATTTCTGTGGAGTGGTTTCTGAGAGACTGAATTCAGATATTCCACATTGTTCATCTTTTTATTTGTCGACGTTTCGAGCCTAGAGCAAGACTCATGATCAAGACTGATATACAGAGAAGAGAAAAGTGTGTGATAAATATGGTGTAGGAGGGTTGTTGAGTTGATAAGTCGACCTTTTAATAATATTTTAATCTTATTTTAATTAATTCTGATAATATTATCATGTTATATTTATTGAGTATATTACTATCTATGCGTTATTTTATTTATTTATTTATCTATTTATTATATACTTAGTAAATAATTATAATTGTACTAATTTCTTTCTACTTATTTTATTTTGTTATAACATTTTTTTTTTTTTTTTTTAATGCAAATGTTGTTGATTTGGTGCCAATGTTAGTAAGGTTAAAATTTATAAATGTATTAAATTTTATATTATTATAATTATTATATATTAAAATATATATATTATTAATCACGGCTTACCTAGTCTAATTTTTGGTTGAAAGTGCAAAGATTAAAGGATATGTTCTTTTGTTAATAAGTTTTTAATAAATAATAATAAAATAAAATAAAATAACGCATGATAGTAATACATTTAATAAATATAACATGATAATATTATAAGAATTAATTAAAATAAGATTAAAATATTATTAAAAGGTCGACTTATCAACTCAACAACCCTCCTACAACATATTTATCACACTTCTCTTCTCTATATATCAGTCCTGATGATGAGTCTTGGTCTAGGCTCGAAACGTCGACAAATAAAAAGATGAACATTGTGGAATATCCGAATTCAGTCTCTTAGAATTTTTTTTTTTCCAAACTTATTTTGACGAAAATCTTTTTATTGAAATTTAAGTTTAATTGATGACTTCCAAATTCTAACATTTATGTTTGATTTCTCATAAAAATTCCTTAAAATCTATAAATCCCTAGTGTTATGATAGAACCATTAATAGCATTCTTAATTTATGGCATCCACGAGAAATGTTCAAACTATAAATCACCACAATGATCATGACAATACTCATAACTAGAGATGATATATGTGAAGTGTAAGAATTGAATTATGAAAACTAGGAAGAGGCATGAGTTGAGGTCCTTCATATTTCTCTTAATTTATGGGATCCACAAGAAATGTTCAAATTATAAATCACCACAATGATCATGACAATACTCATAACTAGAGATGATATATGTGAAGTGTAAGAATTGAATTATGAAAACTAGCCAGAGGCATGAGTTGAGGTCCTTCATATTTCTCTTGAGAAATTAATAATTAGAGAATGAACAAATCGACTAAATCTCAATTCCCTCATGACGGGAAACATGATGATACTAACTTTAAATAAATAAATATAACATGCAATAATCTAGTTAATGATTTAAGGTGATTTAAGGTCATTTGCTAAGTGATGAACAAGAGTTTATTTTGTGACTTTGTCAAATCAATCAAGTATGTTATATGTTAGAAACTATAACCACATGTATGAGAATAATTGCCACATATATGCCTAGATTTGAAATTAGAGGAATTTAAGTTATAATATTTTGACAAATATATCACTTTGATGCTTGACATTGTGGTGATAACAAGCTTAATAATAAAATTATCAAAGTAATAATAAATTTAATTTTAACATTTTTATATAATAAAACAGACATTCTAATAACAATAAAGTTATCCTTACAATTTTGATATTATGCTTACAATTTTGATATTATTTGAAATAGGAAATATCCTTAAAATTGGTATTTTTATATAGTTATGATTATTTTTTGCATCTTTATTTATAATTATCAATTTAACTTCCATTTTTTCTGTTGTTGATGGAATTTTAAATGAGTAAATCTTCATAGCTTTGAAATTTTAGTTGTATGATCTCATACTTTGTTTTTCTCCGAGTGTTTATTGAAAATATTTATTTTGAATCTCACTCACTTAGGAATTCTCTATGAACCTTTTTTTCCTTTCCTCGACTGTTTTATTAGAATTTTTTTTTTTAAGTTTCTTAATGGTGATAATTTTTTTATCTAATGTTAGTAATTTTTTCCATTGGTCTTCCGAGCCATAATTATTTTATTAATTTTTCCATTCGTCTTCCAAGCCATAATTATTTTTTCCCTTTTCTTTCAAACAAGAAAGAAAAACGCTGGTTGATCATTTGTAAGGGAAATTGAATTACTAACTTATTTTTTATTTTTTAATTAAAAAAACAAAAATAATTAGCTGATAAGCCAATATATTTCGAATTTTCGACTCGACGTGGATGAAGGTTTCTAGAACGCGAAGGTGTGGTATAATGGCTTTTAAATTTGTGCTATTGCACAATATTTCTGTAATATTAATATTAATTTTAATTTGGATTAAATGTAGTGCATTTTGATTATAATTGTTAATTTTTCATGTTTTAATTTAAATTAGAAGATGAAAATTATGAACTTCGGGTGTCTTGATTATTCTATAACTCGAAGAATTTCGGGTGTCTTTATTGTTCTATGACTGTAAGGGTTTTTTTTTTCAAAACAAGGAAAATGCTTTCCATTGATAATAATGAAAAATATATAATCTAGAGAATACATGATCCAAAGAAAACATAATCCAGAGATTAGATATTCTTATTGTCGCTTAGGAGTATAATTAGAATGTTAATATCAGTATCGTTTTTTATGGACAACCTCCGTATCAACATTATAGTCATTACAGGATGCATTGTTTTGTAACTTAAGAAAACAAAAATACACATTTAGACAGACATAATAACAAGATAGAAGAGGCAAAAATTGTAAACAGAGTATTGTAGAAGTTTGATGCCAGTGTTTAGATCATGAAATGCATTAGGAGAATTTTGAGGTCTAAAATAGGATTCCTAATGAAATTATAAAATAATAGTAGAAATAATAAAATAATATTAAATTAGATCATCAAATTTTAAAGGAAAAAAATTAAAAAATATTTTTTCAACTCGTATTTTGAACTTATCTTCTATCTCCCTATGGGTTTACTCAAATTCCGAGCAACAACACTCGTTGGATGCAGAATTTGATTCCTCATCCAAGGAGTACCCATGTTGCATGCTTTTGATGGACTTTGTGACATGAAAAATGAGAAATACATGAAAAAACGTGATTGTAATCATGATTTTTCATGTATTTCTTATTTTTCATGTAGCAGGGTCCATCGAAAGCATGCAACATGGATACTTCTTGGATTAAGAATTAAATTTTGCATTCAACGAGTACTCTCACTCGAAATTTGAATAAAACTTTAGAGAGATAAGTTGAAAATACGAGTTGAAAAAATAGTTTTATTATTTTTTAAACTCTTTACTTTTTTACTTCAAAAGTGGTGAATTACTTCTCATCGTTGACATCATCATCTTGAATAAGATCTTGAATAAGTTTATTTTGGTTGTACATTTTTGTAAATAGACTCATTTTAGGCCTCAAAATTCTTTTAATGGTCTCCTCCCGTGCAAAGAGTCAATGGCAAAACCTAGAAAAAATCTTCGCAGGATCCTAACAGCAACCTTCCTTTGAGAGATGATTCGCTTCACCATTTTGGATTAGGGAGATATGAGAAATGGAGACAGAGTGAAGTTCTTTGATCAAAGACTGAGTTTTGCATTTCCAAGAATCGAGATTTAGAGAATTTAGGGAGCCTCTGTGGTTTGTCGAGTTGATGGCCAATTTGGAGCCTCCAAAAACTGTAAAATCCATGATGCTAAGCCAAATAGCACAGAACAGAACTTACCATATGGCAAGTAATTCATATCGAGTGTTAGAGCCCATTCCATAGTGCCAGTGAAATCTGTAAAAAGTCTCGGGTCCAAAATGGATAATCATTCCACAACCACATAATCTAAAAGAAGAAGCCCCATCTAAAATTCCGTCGAAAAAGTTAAACCAAATATTACGTAGAGGAAGTGCACAGGGCAGATAGGGAAAGTGTTCAACATAGAAGAGTTGTGGTATAACAGCTCTTAGTTGTGATATAACAGCTCTTAAAATTTGTTTTATCGCATAATATTTCTGTAATACTAATATTAATCTGGACCAAATGTGATGAATTTTGAAGGTTTATAATTTTTTTGATTAGTATCTAATTCAAATAAATTGAAAAATTCATTTATTTAAAAGATTTTTCCTCATTTAAGTTTAAATTAGATTAGAGAAAAATGGCCAACAAAAATTGGATTATCAGTAGATCTGGAAAACTTCTTTCCATTCAATCAAAACTGAAATAATTCAACAAAACATCGTAAATCAAATTGTTGTTGCACACGGATTAGATTAAATTATTGATTGAATAATTCAACGAAACGTAGTGGATTAAAATATTGGCTCAATTGCTTAAACGTAACCTAATTTCACTACAAATCCTCACCTCCACCAACGTCAGAATCTTTGACCTGGCCTCAGCTACCCTGTGCCCTTTGGCGAGGGGTTGCCTCTGCTTTGCGGCTTGTTATATCACACTATATTCCTGGAACTTCTCATTATCCTGGTTTCTCTGCTTTGCGGCTTGTTATAATCACACTCTATTCCTGGAACTTCTCATTATCCTGGTTTCTTTTCGACGATTACACGCATGTTTCAAAGCTTTCTGTTTCGGGTTTGCTGGCAATCCTGCGACGCACTTCCCTCGGCTCCGGCTTGGAAATAGGATTGCACCACTATGGAAGCTTTTTCTTTTCCCTATCACACAAATAAAGCTTTTGCAAAGGATTGCAGCACTATGGAAGTTTTTTCTTTTCCCTATCACACACATAAAGCTTTTGCAAAATGAGGAGGGCTATAAATTATAAAAAAAAGTTTGCAATCTTCATGTGGTATGTGGCATCTGATCATATATAATATCGTCAAAATTCTGAAATATGTATATCCTAAAAAATACTATCAAATGTAAATTTTGTAATTTTCTATCTTCCAGACAATGCACCTACTAAACCAAATATAGTCTATCTCTACAGAATGTTCTGTAAAATTTATTCTTCTGTTATAATAATATATATACAACTTTTTCTCCTGAAAAAAACCTAGTTTCACTGTATTTGATTTGGGTGGAATTTGATGTCAAGTCAACAATTATATCAAATAAACGTAAGTAATTAACGCTCACGTATTTTCATTTTTGGTGCCCATCAATTATTAGAACCCTTCCATTTCTGTTCAGCAAAAACATATTCAAATCACTTTTCTGAAGTTACGGAGAAAAAAATCTAATTATCAACTTTGTTAACATAGTTTTATGTTGGGGAATATATATCAGTTTAGTAATCAAGAGTTTACAACAATAACATTTACAGCAACATAAAACATCTCATTTAATTTTTATAATAATATAAAACACTTTTATCGAACTATTTTTTATGTAATTTCTACCCAAAGATACTATTATAATTATAAAACATATTAAAAAAATTTATCATTAATAATAACACCCATTTTAACATTAATAACAATTTGTGATTTTTCTAATTCTTTTGTTGTTCTATTTATTTACTCGCCAAATTTCATTTTCATTTTCCCAGAAAACGCAATGAAAAATAGTAGCTTCTCAAAATTCAAATGCATTCCTGAGATTGAATGATCAATCAATTTTTCTCCAATATCTTGGTTACCTCTTTTCTGATGCTCTTGAAAAAAACAATTGAATTTCATGCTTGTTTAATTTCTGTTTCAGTGCAACAATAAGTCAATGTTTTCTTAAGCATTACTCTTTGTAGAAAAGAAACACCCCTGTATAAAAAAAAATCTTAGTGTTGCTTTGAAATAGAAATATTTTTTCTCTGCTCTCTGTACAATTCATCATGCAAACTAGGATTCCATTAGCATACGTTTTCAATCACTTTTCTCTGTATAAATGTTTATGCAAACCCAATCTCAGCATTGTATGAAAGGAGAACAAAAATGGTTTTCAACTCTGCCCTGGTTGTAACAGCTCTAAAAGCAACTTGTTTCTCCAAAGAAGACAAGCGATTTAGCCCTTTACAACAGCACTAAAAGACAATATTCCCTTTTTTACAGTATACAACACCATACAGCCCCCTGTAAAAACACTTAAGAATTCATCTGTTCACGCAATACAATCTCTTTAACAGCACATAAAAACACCTCTGTTTTGGAAATCTACAATACCTGTTATGCACATTATAGTGCCTGCAATATAACCCGTTGTAACAACATTTAAAAACTCCTCTGCAATACACAACTCCTGCTTTACAAGACACATAATACAGTCCAAAAACTCTGTTTTTATTAACCAATGCTTTCATGCATTGAACTGAATTAATGTGGTTGGAGTTTTGTGTTCGTTATCACCCACCTGGAGCTGGAGCTTGAACGTAGATCTTCGATGCCACTATGCAATTGAAACTATGACTGCCACCAACACTTGCCAACTCAAGGTATATTACATAGTCGACTGAGATTTTACACTTCCGGTTACTTAAATGCAAATTTCAGACTTTGGATATTATTAAAAAAAAATCAAACGGATGCAAACTTCAACTTTCCATCTCTGCTCTGGGAATTTACAACTTATTTTTTTTTACCAACAATTTAACTCCAACACTCAAGCATTTCATATCTGAGTCACCGAATTCGCTCAACAATGCAGCGTGAGTTCTGTTTTGGATCATAGGGGCTACGTGTTTATCCTACTCAAAGTCCTGGCTGCATGTAACCAATATTTATTAACAGACTCTACGTGGAAGATGCAGAAAACATTTATCTCCAGCTATACCATGATTGTGTAATTAAGCCCACAACCTGTGCATTTAAACTCACGATGTATTCAACACTCCATTTTATTAACAAACTTGGTGATTTCATGGAGGATTGAAATCAATTTACCTGAAGAAGCGTCGTGATTCCTCTCCTATGTTTCAGAACGTTTTAGCGTACTGACTGGTGGCACAAATGGATGACAGAAGATTTTAATGACAACAAATAGCAAACGATTCCGGAACTAATGTCTCATATGACACATTTCAACTAAATCTGAAGTTTGATTTTCAAAATCATTTTAGTTTAATTTCTGATACCCACTGGGATGTCTCTGCATGATTCAAGGGATTCTCTGCGTAGATCACGACTTGGCATTATCTCCATTAATTTACCTACACGGTCTCAGCTATTTTTATCCTTACCCCCGCTGTCAAAATTTTTAATGCTCTTAACTGCGCATCTACCATCTTTCAAATTTATGGTTCTGAGCATCTCTGTTAATACGCACAAGGTTTGTTTCTTTGCAAAACGTTTTTACCATTAGTTGTACATGGTTTTCACTATTTTTATTGGATTTTTTGTGCTGCAACGTGGGATTTTTCTCTGTGTTTTTTTAAAAACGTTTTTCCAGTTGCTGTGTTTTTTTTAAAAACATTTTTCCAATTGTTGTAGCTGTAGCTCTTCTCTGTTCTGCATCATTCATGGTGGCATCCTTCTTGTGCCCACGTTCTCCGGATCAAAGGTGTACAGGCCTTTCTACGACTTCAATAGCTGCGAAAGTATGTTCTGCGTGTTCAAAACATTCTAACTGTTTCACTGTTTGTACTCTCTTACTACGTTCTTGTCATTGAATTTTCCATCTTTATTACGCTGCATGCCCATACTTTAATTTGTTTGCATCATAATTTTCTTCTTTCCACAGCTCGGATATCCTTCTACATCCCAAAGCATTACTCACATCATTTCATAACTGCGTAATTTTTTAAAAGTTCAGAACTGCAGACTTTTTGAAAACTTGACCGTGATATTGAGGCTGCTGTAATTAAAAAAAATTGTTTTATAAGGTAGCATGAAATGCAAATGGGTAAATGTTTCAAATCCAAATTCTTATTCTTTCAATAGAACTTATATTTTCTCCAACGTATTGAACCATGATGCACATTATTTGCATGGAGCCCTCTGGATTTTGATACCATGTATCTCACTTTATTGTGAAACCTTCAAGAGTCATGCTCTCACTTTCCATCATATTGCATTTTCCATAATAACCTTAATACATAAATCATTTCGATTTGTTTGATTTGATTATTTCTCAAAATGCACCTATTCCATATGTATTGCAATATATCTTTTTAATTTTAAAATGACCATTTAAGTCATATTTAAAATTACTTCCATGATGCTAATTGCTTGGTTTGTTTGTGCAAGTTCAACCTATTAAATTCTCACTTTGATCCTGTTTTCTTAGAGGAAAAATACTTAGGGTTAGGGTTTTTGAAATGAATATGGAATATAGAAAATAAATATAGGTAAATAGAGAATGATATTTAGGGTTATGAAATGTTAGGGTTATGGAATGAATGTACATATGTACATTGGATTAGGTATAGGGTAAATGAAAATGTAGAATATAGGATAATGGGTATAGGATGACGAAAATGTATAAAATATGCATTCAGGTATTAACTCAATTTCGACAAAGTCTAAAACTTTCGACAAAAATTTGAATTTACAAGAACAAAATTTTGTACTTACTATTCTTGTACTTCCCTGTAGTATTGAATGAATGTTGTTGCTCTTTAACAATATTGGATGAATTTGTCTTGATCAAATATCGTAGATAGATAGAGCTTATTTATGCTTCATGTTCTAGCATCCTTCATTGATTCTGGTCCATTGATTGTTGATGTCATTCAGGTCCCTCTGCAATTGATTGATGATAACTCAAGTCCCTTTTGTCATGTACATTTTTATGCAATATATACATATTTTTGCTAATATTTCAGGTCCCTCTGCAATTGATTTCAAAAATATTTCAGGTCCCAACTGCCAACAATACAAGTTCCATCGTCAATTCAGTTGCACAACTAAGTATCTTTTTGCGAACCTTCCCCCTTGCTGATGGGAAGACTTGTCCTCAAGTCTTGTTTATTTTGGAGGATTATTCCTGCAAACTCAAACTGAAGAAAGGGTAAAACAAAATAGAGAATTCATATTGGCCAAGCAAGTTGGTTTTCCAATATGAATTCGAGTTTGTATTGTGCCACTTTCATGGATTTTCACAACCAAACTGCTTTATTATTTTTTACCTTTTTCTATTTTTTTCTTTTCTGAATGGAGGTGGGGTGTAATGGAGTAGGGAAGTATGAAACGCTTATGAGAATAGGTTATATTGAAGTCATGTGATAGTAGTAAATGGATAGATAGCGCAGTGGAACTAGGGCTTCAAGCCTGGCGCACCACAGATCGAATCCGGTAGCACTATTACAGGCCTGGAGCTCCACAGATCAAGTCTGGTAGCACTATTTCGATAGGGGCATCTGCTGTCAGATTGGATGGGAGCAGAGGGGTCCAGTGGGACCCCTACTTTCAAACAAGTCATTCTGCAAAAACGACTGCAGAGCATGAAGGAAGGAGTCAGAATAGAAGGTCAGAATAGTTCTAGGATGAACAGTAGAAATAAGAAGGAGAAGACACCAATGATGTCTGACAAGACTGCCTTCTCTGCAGAAGTCAGAACTTCAGAAGAACAGAATAAGAGCAGCAACCAAGAGAACACTGCGGAGAAAAATCAGCCCACGGGAGAGAAGGAAGCGGACCCACAAACAGACAAAGAACAAGACGACAGCAACAGAAGGCAATCAGAAAAGGAGGGGGAAACCAGCGCTAACCCCAACAAGACTCGGGTCACTAGTAGCACATGCAAGCCAAAGAAAACTGAAAGCCTACGGGTGATTATCTCTGACCCGGAGATACAAACCTACAGGGAACATATGGCTGAACAGGCCATCATATGCAGATTTATGGGAATATGGCCAACGGAAAGGACTCTCTGCCAACGGATAAGGCAGGTGTGGAAACCTAAAGGAGATGTGCAGCTACATCTAGGAGCAAGAGGTTTTTTCACGGTAGTTTTCACAAGCATTGAAGACAAAGATCGGGTTTTCGAGGGAGGCCCATATTTTTTAGCCTCAGCAGGGCTTTACATGAGACCCTGGCAGCCAAACTTTGCCCCGGAAAAAGAATCTTTCACCTGCGTCCCAGTTTGGATAAAACTCTTTTCTCTCCCGATTAACTACTGGGGGTTGAGCGCCCTGAAGCAGATAGGGAACAAGCTTGGGAAGTTTGTCAAAGCCTCAGAAGCCACCCTGCAAAAAAGATATACTTCCTGTGCAAGAATTTGTGTTGAAATGGATGTCTCAGGAGCACTTCATGAAGGAGTTTGGCTGGAGTACAGGGACGAGGAATACTTCCAAGCATTAGATTATGAGCATATACCCTTCAGGTGTCGAAAATGTCATGAACATGGGCATCTGATGCGTGACTGCCCTCTGAACCAGAAGGAAGTAGAAGAAGACAAAACCCAGAATAACAAAACCAAAAACGACTTCATCAAACCAAAGCACAGGCAGAGGGCCAACAGAAGAAGGAATATCAAAGGAGAGACAAGGAAAAATCTCTTCAACAATCCCTTTGAATATCTGGACCAGGAGACTGACTCAGAGGAAAAAAAGAACACAACCGACAGAGAAACAGAGCTAGTAGGACAGGAAAACCCCCGAGAGGAAGGTAAAGAGACCGAGATGCCCAGCGGCGAAGTCCATATGCAAGACAGAACAGAGGAGTCGGATTACGAGACAGATATGGTAACTAGTGAAATGGGGAGTGAAGATCAGGAATTAGATGAAACACTGGCCATGGAAGGGTTAGATTTATCAGCTCTGGCGGACAAATGGAGAACCGAAGGGATTGAAAAAGCATCGGAGGAAGAGATAAGAAGAGTCACGGACCTCTTCATAGCAAGGCAAAAAGATATCATGGAAAAACAGAAGCACAAACTCAGCGTCTTTAAAGGAGACAAGAATCAACACAGAACAGCCCTAGGCAAAATCTCTGGTTCAGTAAATAAACGCCGAAGAGGACGCAAATCAAATGGAGAACACCTGCAGGACCTGGGGGAGATATTGCTCAATGCTGGGCAGATCAAGCAATTAAGTGAGTACCCATCCTTCTTTAAATCTGTTTAATCATGAAAATAATATCCTGGAACGCAAGAGGCATGAACAGTCAAAGCAAACAAAGACTGCTAAAAAGACAGATGGAGAAAAATAATCCTAACATGTTGTTTTTACAAGAGACAAAGTGCAACAAAGTCCTCACTGAAAAATTACGACTCAAACTAGGTAAAAACTTTGAGGTTTTAGAAATAGAGAGCAAAGGACGTGAGGGAGGCTTAGCAACTTTCTGGGACACCAGGAGATACCAGCTAGTCGCAGCAGAAGCAAGCAAGAACTACCTGGCCATGGAGATGCTTCTTATAGGTAATTCCTACTCTTTCCTCTGCATTAATATTTACAGTCCTCAGAGGTTAGATGATAAACTTGTTTTCCTAGACTCCTTGAAGAAAATTATGGAAAGACACCCTAGAGCACATTGTATCTTGGGAGGAGACTTCAATATGATCACCTCCCTCATGGAGAAAAAAGGGGGGCTCCGAAAGCTCAATCGGGATGGGGAACAATTTAAAGAATTCATCGACAATGCAAATTTAGTAGATGTATACCCAAAGCAAGGTAGCTTTACCTGGAACAATAGGAGGGGGGGAGAAAATTTAATCTCCTCAAGACTGGACCGCTTTCTCGTTTCAGAGAATCTATTACTAGATGGAAGAAACCTGGATTCAAGCATTCTTCCCAGTGGAGGATCCGACCACTGGCCGATCTCCCTTGTCATCGAAGTTCCAGGACCCCCCAGGAACAAACCCTTCATATTCAAGAAGTTCTGGATTGAACACCCCAACTTTCTTACCATGGTGGAAAAATGGTGGGCGGAACCCTTAGTTGAAGAAGGATCCAAGATGTTTAATTTGCAAAATCGTCTCAAAAACATAAAAATGAAATTAAAAGATTGGAACCATACAGTTTTTGGGAACATCTTTCAGGAAAAAGCAACCATAGAGCAAAAACTGGAACAAATTCACAAAGAAGGAATAGCAGGCAGGAGAGATGAGAACTCCAGTGAACAAGAGAATGAGTTAACTCAGCAATGGCACACCCGATGCAAGCAGGAAGAAACACTATGGAAACAGAAATCCCGGGTGCTATGGTTAAAGGAAGGAGAGCAAAACACAAAATTTTTTCACAGGTCGGCAATAGATTACAAGAATGCCAACAAGATCCTAGAACTAAAGAACGATGAAGGAGGAATCCTCAGAAATCACAACGACATTTCGGTGCTACTTTCAAATCACTTCAGTAACATAGCACAGGAACCAAATGTCAACAGGGAGGCAGCCATCCAGGAAATAACTAATGCCATTCCTCGCTTAATTACAGAGGAGCAGAACTGGTCCCTAAGGAAAAAGATTACTATGGAAGAGGTGGAGGATGCAGTTAGGAGCATGCCTAATGACAAAGCGCCGGGTCCAGATGGATTCACCATCAATTTCTACAAAGTATGCTGGGAAATTGTCAAGAACGATATTTGGGAAATTGTGGAGGACTCTAGAAGATCTAAAACTATCCTTAAATCTTTAAATTCAACCTTTATAGCTCTTGTCCCCAAAGTAGAGGAGGCCAATACCCCGGAAAAATTCCGTCCTATTGCCCTCTGCAATGTCATTTACAAAATCATATCTAAAATCATCGCCAACAGGCTCAAGATGATACTCCCGGCCATCATCTCTCAGGAACAATCCGGTTATGTGGAAGGGAGGCAGATTCTGGACAACATTTTGCTCGCCCAGGAAATGATACATTCTCTCCATTCAAGGAAAGTACCGAGTATGCTTATGCAGTTGGACCTGTCCAAAGCATATGATAAAGTAAGTTGGACTTACCTAGAAGCTATTTTAAAAGCTTTTGGCTTCAGTCAGCCCTGGATCAAATGGGTTTTAGAGCTTATCAAATCAACAAGATATTCGATTCTTGTCAATGGCACTCCCTCCATGCCCTTCAGGCCTACAAGAGGCATAAGGCAAGGGGATCCTCTCTCCCCCTTCCTGTTTGTCATCCTTATGGAAGGCCTAAGCCGATTAATTATCAAGAAAAAAGATGAAGGCCAGATCAGAGGTTTACAGCCCATCAGGTCCTGCCCAGCCACCACGCACCAGCAATTCGTGGATGACACAATGCTTCATGGCACCCCCACAGTGAAAGAAGCTATTGCGTACAAGGACATTCTCCACCTCTTCAGCAAAGCCTCGGGTATGGAGATTAACTTCTCCAAATCTACCATCTTTTTTTTCAATACTCATCACGCAGTTCAATCTCATCTCTCCAGACTATTGGGGTTCAGAATAGGCTCCTTACCCTCCAGATATCTTGGTGCCCCCCTCACCCTCAAACCTTGGCAGAAGTCTCATTGGGAGAAAATCCTGGCCAACATGGAAAGGAGATGCAAACACTGGACTAACAGAGCTCTAAATTTTGCAGGCAGATTGGTGCTCACAAAAGCTATCCTCCAAGCCATTCCACAGTACATGCTTTCTATCCTTCCCGCTCCAAAGGGAGTCCTAGATCAAATAAGATGCATTCAACGTGCCTTCCTTTGGAGTGGCAATAGTGAAAAGAAGAAATGGTCGCTGGTGGCCTGGAAAAAACTCTGTAGACCAAAGAACAGGGGAGGCCTAAATCTGGTTGATCCCTCTATCACCAACAGAGTTTGTGGTGCCAAAATCTGGTGGAAATGGATTTCAAGCACTAACCTCCCATGGGCTAATCACTGGAAGGAGAAATACAGACCGACCAGCAGTAATCTAGAACTCATAAGATTGCAGGATAACCCCAATGGATCCCCCATTTGGAATCACGCCCAAGCTAATAGAAGCATTATCCAGGATTACTGCTTCTGGGAAATTCGCAATGGCACTCAAGCTCTCTTCTGGGAAGTTGCTTGGCAGCAAACCCCTAAATTAGAATCTCCTGCTCTCCTACCCCTAATGTTAGCCTACCAATCAGAGGGCCACAACAGAGTCAACCACTACTGGAACTCTTCCAGTGAAGACCCGGAGTGGAGAGAATGGAAAACTTTCAATCTAGACCAGTATGGTATACCTCAACATGTTATCCAGGATCTTAACCAACAAATTCACAAAAGGAAGATTAGAATTGCTGCTGAGGATGACAAGCTCAGGTGGGGACCGAAAGGCAACGGGGAATTCTCGCTCAAAGAAGCAAGAAGCATAATCGAACAGGTAGAGCATCCTGACATAGTTCCTTGGGCCGATAAAGTCTGGGATAACTTTCAATGGCCAAAAATTTGTACCTTCCTCTGGCTTCTTATGCAGAAGAAAACTCTAACTTGGGAGAACTTACGGAAAAAAGGATTTCAGGGACCTTCAAAATGCCACATGTGTCTACAGGAGGAGGAAACGATGAATCACCTCTTCAACTCCTGTGAATGGGCGTCACAGCTATGGCTATGGATGGAAGCTATCTTGGAAGACACAGATAGAAACAGAGACTCCATTCAGGAGATGATTACCAACTGGAGGAAACATTTCTCTCGCATGAACAGTGTAAGCAGCATTTGGAAATGTATCCCAGGTTTTGTTACTTGGACCATATGGAAAGAAAGGAACAGGCGGGTCTTCACAGAAGAAACTCGAAGTATTGAATGTGCCAAAGAATCTATTTTAATTAACGTCAGACAGCTGGTTCAAACAAAATGCAAATTCGACCCAATGGATAAACCAACGGGAAAAGACTTACGTATCTTAAAGACTTTTCAACTGGAAGCCTTCAGTAGTTGCATCCCCGGAGGTCATAACGCCCGCACCTCATCTCAAATCCACAGTTGGCAACCACCTCCTGAAGCCTGTCTCAAGCTGAACTTTGATGGCGCTTCGAGGGGGAACCCGGGCATTGCAGGCATTGGCGGAGTCATACGTAATCACAAAGGAGACATAGTCCACATTTTCTGCAGATCGTTGGGGGAATGTACGAACAATGAAGCGGAATTTGCAGCAATGGAGCAAGGTTTAAGGATTCTCAGGTCCCGCAGACAGGGCAATTTCATAGTAGAGGGAGATTCCTCTTTAGCAATCTCAGCGGCTAAGCGCATCCAAGCAGGAACTCAAACCAGCAAAGTCACCAAGCACTGGAGACTGGCGAAGGCAACCGAAAGCATAGCAGAATTGATAGGAGATCTAAAAGGCACTGTTTTCCAATCTATCAGGAGAAAGGCAAATGGTTTGGCCGATTTCCTGGCAAACCACGGAGCTGACACCTCGCACCTCATCACAAATAGTTGTTGGTAGGACATGAACTGCCCCACTCTCAAGGTGAAATGCGAGCAGCTGGCGGAAAAGGACAATTTCCACGTCGACTCCTCATAAGGGATGACGGCCCCAGCACCAGGCACCGGGAGATGGAACACATCGGCATCAGCACTAACCATAACCTCAGTGATGGTATGACAGGGTGTAAAGGACAGGGCACTACCCGGCGGCGGCATGTCAGCACAGGCATCGATAGTTACGGTTCAGGCGATCGAAATGACTGTAGTAATACCAGCCAATCCGTCACCTCGGGCAGGATTAGGCGTGGTAAAGCTCCCAGTACATTTAATACAAACCTTAATGCAGATAAGGATCTGGACATTCGGAACAGAGGAAATCAGCAGGTTAATATACAGAGTACCTCCTCAACTTCCAATCACCGTCATAATCCTTCCCTCGTACAGCTTACTTGGCATCAAGGCAATCAAAGCATGAGCAACCACCTCCTCTCGGTTTCTGCCTACCTTGGTCTCATCTGTGCGAACCGATTTTCTAATTATGGCAGCAGTACCCGAAGCCTAAATGGGACAGCCATTACCTATAGGCAATCTCACAATCGCAAACGCTATAAAGCAAGACATCGCAACCCAATTCAAATCACTTCAGCTCTTGTGAATGATGATAACAGTATTGCCATAGATAATCGGTGCAGTAAGGGCAAGCACAACAGGGAATTCATGGATGGGAGTGGAAGCCGCAACGCAGCAGCAATTCAGGACCTGCATGAAGCAAAGAAAGGGTACGAAACTAGAGCCATGACCAAGTATAAGCGCAAAGTGGAGGAACTGGAGAATAAGGTTAAACAGGAAGAAGATGGTCGAACTGAGGAGGAGATCGCGGCAGAGGTTAACTGGCTGCATGATCCAGGAACCCCAGCCAAAAGGGCTACACAGTACGTGCGCACAAGAGCGGAAAGCTGGCGGACCAAAACACTGATAGCCAAAGCGTTGGAAGCCATGGAAAAGGAGAGGCCAAAGTTCATCACAGAGGTGAACTTGACTGACGCGCAAATGGCTAAAATCATGGATTACAACAACTCTCTGGACGGCCGCATAACCAGAGTCCAGGATGCCATTCAAGTCATGAACCGCAAGCTCACTCTCCTCTGCAGACTGCTTAAAGATACCATCAACCAGGGACCCTGTTCTACTCATACTTCGAACGCAAATGCACCGGAGCAGGACGACAATATTCTCAGTGACATGCAAGCCAGAGCTAATTCCCATGCTGCTCAAATGGGCCTCGATACCATCAGTCTGATGGGCAAGCACATCTAATCTCGGCCTCTGCTTTTTGTCCTCTGTTCTAAGTCTTCTGGTCATTTTGGCTTTCTCTGGTTTTCGCTATGTCACTGTCTCGGTTTACTATGTAACGACCCTCAGGGTCTATGCGAATAATGTTGGTTACTGTCACCCTGCGTGGTGTGCCATTGGTAGTTCAGTTTGTTCAGTACTGTTAGTGAATCTCTCACAGATGTCCATCTGCATTAGCAAAATTTTTGTACTCTATCTTGTTATATAATATAACTATCTGATTTACACAAAAAAAAAAAAAAAGATAGTAGTAAATGGATAGATAATAAGTCTTGGACTTCAACATGCTTGCTCATGGAGCTTAACATACAGTATGGATGATGGATCAAATCATGAACAATATGGATTCAATATGAAAGGCTTCTTTGAAGATTGATGTGACTTGACATGGTATTGAACTTGACTGCTTCTTCTAATGATTAGCTTCATGTCTTTTTGCTTTGATCTCGATCACGTTGTAGGGTTTGTTGGTGTTGTTGGCCAACATTGAAGAGCAAGCTTCAAGAGTTTGAGTTTCATTGAATGAACTCAACATCAGGTGAATTTTCACTTTGCTTGTACTTGAACATTTGTATTCATATTCTGAAATATGAATTTGACTTTTGAAAATTACTTCGTCCATGGAGTTCACTCCTTCATTCTTCTTATGACCTGCAAAAACATAGCACTTGCTTGCAATACAATATTAGATGATGGAGGAAGAGAGGTGTATAGTCTCTCTTCTTCCAATAAACATGTAAATCATTACAGGCATTGCTCAAAAAACAAGTCCAAATATGATAACAGTATTGCCATAGATAATCGGTGCAGTAAGGGCAAGCACAACAGGGAATTCATGGATGGGAGTGGAAGCCGCAACGCAGCAGCAATTCAGGACCTGCATGAAGCAAAGAAAGGGTACGAAACTAGAGCCATGACCAAGTATAAGCGCAAAGTGGAGGAACTGGAGAATAAGGTTAAACAGGAAGAAGATGGTCGAACTGAGGAGGAGATCGCGGCAGAGGTTAACTGGCTGCATGATCCAGGAACCCCAGCCAAAAGGGCTACACAGTACGTGCGCACAAGAGCGGAAAGCTGGCGGACCAAAACACTGATAGCCAAAGCATTGGAAGCCATGGAAAAGGAGAGGCCAAAGTTCATCACAGAGGTGAACTTGACTGACGCGCAAATGGCTAAAATCATGGATTAAAACAACTCTCTGGACGGCCGCATAACCAGAGTCCAGGATGCCATTCAAGTCATGAACCGCAAGCTCACTCTCCTCTGCAGACTGCTTAAAGATACCATCAACCAGGGACCTTGTTCTACTCAGACTTCGAACGCAAATGCACCGGAGCAGGACGACAATATTCTCAGTGACATGCAAGCCAGAGCTAATTTTGATGCTGCTCAAATGAGCCTCGATACCATCAGTCTGATGGGCAAGCACATCTAATCTCGGCCTCTTCTTTTTGTCCTCTGTTCTAAGTCTTCTGGTCATTTTGGCTTTCTCTGGTTTTCGCTATGTCACTGTCTCGGTTTACTATGTAACGACCCTCAGGGTCTATGCGAATAATGTTGGTTACTGTCGCCCTGCGTGGTGTGCCATTGGTAGTTCAGTTTGTTCAGTACTGTTAATGAATCTCTCACAGATGTCCATCTGCATTAGCAAAATTTTTGTACTCTATCTTGTTATATAATATAACTATCTGATTTACACAAAAAAAAAAAAAAAGATAGTAGTAAATGGATAGATAATAAGTCTTGGACTTCAACATGCTTGCTCATGGAGCTTAACATACAGTATGGATGATGGATCAAATCATGAACAATATGGATTCAATATGAAAGGCTTCTTTGAAGATTGATGTGACTTGACATGGTATTGAACTTGACTGCTTCTTCTAATGATTAGCTTCATGTCTTTTTGCTTTGATCTCAATCACGTTGTAGGGTTTGTTGGTGTTGTTGGCCAACATTGAAGAGCAAGCTTCAAGAGTTTGAGTTTCATTGAATGAACTCAACATCAGGTGAATTTTCACTTTTCTTGTACTTGAACATTTGTATTCATATTCTGAAATATGAATTTGACTTTTGAAAATTACTTCGTCCATGGAGTTCACTCCTTCATTCTTCTTATGACCTGCAAAAACATAGCACTTGCTTGCAATACAACATTAGATGATGGAGGAAGAGAGGTGTATAGTCTCTCTTCTTCCAATAAACATGTAAATCATTACAGGCATTGCTCAAAAAACAAGTCCAAATATGATAGACAAACATAATGCATTTATTTACCTCTTTGAGGAATGGTGGCCAGCCTAGACCTCCTAGCGGTATTTTGTGTACAAAATATTTGTTTGATATCCTATTAGAGTGATTCCAAAGCCAAGTTGAAGTGAATTCATATGGCTACCTCCATTATAAATAGGTTTTCAAAATTATTTAAAATGATATGGTAAAAATGATAAGGAGTGCCATGTTTGATAGAGCTGCTTGTTAATTTTTAACTAGACCAACAATCACTATTTGAAGTGTAACTTATTCGATAAAGATCAGATCAATGTAATTCCACTTGGTGATTAAATTAGATTCATTTTTTTATTTCCAGTAGAAACATGTCTTAAAATTTCTTAGGCTTGATATCACAAAATTGGTGATGAACAGACCTAGGAGGCAGAGTTTTACGGTACTGTTTTGAAGACATGCAGTCACTAAATGTGGCATAACTTTTTCATTTCACCTCCAAATGGGATAATGCAAATTGTTTCTTAATCTATACTTGAATATATATCTCCCATATAAACAAGTTTTGAAAAAAAGATGATTTGGTATTTCAAATATGCCAATGAACAGTCAAGACCTAGAATTGTCACCATGCAGATTTTTCGACAAGCAGTTAGTATTTCAAGAATACCTTTCTCATATGATACCTAATTGAAGTGATTAAAATTTATTTGGAAACTAGATTCCATGGGCTATCTTCCCTATGAATTTCAGATAAAAATGTCTCCATTAGACACTTCAAATAGAGGTTGTACTAACTTTGTCCTCAACATGTCACTTGAGACCTAGTTTTGATTTTGATCACATTTTTATTTGTGATATAAATTGAAAACTTTAGAATGGATTCCAAAACTATATTTCAAGAGATATATATGATTTCAAAATGATCCTATATGGTTACCCAAAATAGGCTTGTTCTTATTGCATTTTTCCATGTAGTCCTTTCAAATGAATATTGAACAATGATTTGAAGAAATTGTTTGAAACAAATTTATTATGGAAGTATTATTGTGAATTTATTCTACTTGTTTATTTATTCTATTCTATCCTATTCTATTTTAGAGGAATAATTCATTCTCTCAAGTATAAGAGAATTTCCAGTGCATCCATTCTCGTAACAAGATCATAAGTAAACTCATATCCAAATTTGAAAAATATACTTTAATGAATGTTTGGACATGAAAATTTATTTGATCATAAAGCTTTGATAGAAAGAATGTTGAAGAATGGAGTAGTGTTGTAACCTATTCTTTAACATCGTCTTGTAGATCTTGTTGTTGAAAATGGATTTTGTAGTTTTTTTATTTTATGTTTTTGTTGAGGGGTTTTGTTTTGGAAACCTAATTTTAGGATCTCTATTTCTAGGCATAAAGAAACATAACTAAGAGAAATGTATACTAACCAAATTTTTAGTGTTTTTGTTTATATTCTATTTGACTATGCTCATAATTACCTCGCCGGCAATGGCGCCAAAATGTTGGGCTAATTTATTGACTAAATTAACACAAGTATTTAATTATCAATCCGGGTTTGTAAAACTTGGAGGCAAATCCACTGTATATGGACATCAAATATAATCAAGTTTAGAAGATAAAATTTGAAAACTAAAGAAGTGCATATTACAAATATAGCCTACATTAATAATTTCAATTCACCTTGCAATGAAGGAAAGCTGAAATGGCTCTTAACTTAAGAGGTCCAATTCTTGACTTGAGTGAGGTAGAGGAGCAAAGAAGGAAAGCTGAAAATTGAAAATCTAGTTTATTGACTTGACTTGAGTGAGGTAGAGGAGCAAAGAAGGTTACTAAGGAAAATAAATTGCAATAGAGTCTAAGGTCCTCCAAATCTATGAATTATTTTTCTTTCTAAATTCTTATAGAGATGTCATATTCTTCTTTTTTATTTTTCGATGGGGTTAAAAGGCCACCACTAGTGATTTTTTCAAATGTTTTATTTTGACTCATCAACAACCTATTATAGGTTAAGTTTTAATAAAATTTCCTAACAATTTCTCATTTTTAATTGTCCTTTTTATGGTAACTTCATTATCAATGAAATATACATTTAAATCAATTACAAAAGTTTACAAATTTTAATTTTGGTAATGTTTTATTGTTCTTTTAAATACTAAAATTTTTTCTCAAATCAATATTGGAAAACAATTAATCTATAATTTATGAATTTGTTTATTAATGGTTAAGAGCATGTGTTTCCTAGTAAGAGGTCAAAGGTTCAAAGTGAGAGGGGATACCTTCATAGACTTTAGCAATCAAATCTGTGTGCAAAGGTGCATCCCTTGTCCCAAAAACAAGGGATGGACAAAAACAAGGGGTCTCATACACTAATTTAGTGTCTAGCTTGTTTATGACCTTAAAATTAGATAACTATCATATCATTAAAATAATATAAAATTATTTTTAAATAATTTTATTATATATACTGTAGAGATTATATAAAAAAAATAAATTTAATATCAAAATATTATCATATGCTTTTATGAATGAAAATTGAATTAAAAAAAAAAATTGACGTCACCTTCTATTGTATATTAATTTGTTAAATATTAAAGATTTCAAGACTGTGTCTTCCTCTTATTAATATTTTTTTAACACAATTTTGTCTTAAAGTTTTTGTTATTTTCCTTTTATAAGAATTTAATAGAATTTTTATAAACTTTATAAAAAAAAATGATAATATATTTTCACAATTATTTTAAATAATTGTATTAATAATAATTTCAAATATGTTAAATTAAATCCTCACTTAATTTAATATAAAATTTTAATTTACTTGAAATATATATATATATACCTTATATACTTACAATATATATATATTATATATATATATATTCTCTTTTAATATAATATATTTTTATTATTATTAATATGAAATAATTTAACCTTACAACCTTTTTCCTTTCTCTATATTAAATTTGTTAAATAATACCATCTTATTAGTCCCTGCCCCTTCGCGCTGGCAGGGACTATAGTAATCAATTTTGGTCAATAGCATTAGTTTGACACGATAATCGATAAACGATTTTGAGCTTAAAGCAAAGTTTCTGGAAAGCACACAACCGATATGCAATCAACCGATATGCAAGGTACTCAGAGAAAACACCATCTGCAATAATAAAAACACCATCTGCAATAATAAACCAATAGAGCACTTTAACGCGACTATTGTATGATAATTATTAGAACTATTGAAAGTCTTTTAGCTTATCCTAGTTGGTGATTGTCTGTCTATTCCCTTTCATAATCGATTCTCCCTATTCTATCAACCAAATGGCGACAACATAACCACTGCAATCAACTCAACATTTTCAAAGACTTATATGACAGATAAACGGTCACGATGATTTAGACCATTGTCCGCTATGTTTCCAGGAAATAAAAACGCGTATGGCCTGATAATTATTAGAAGTACTGAAAGCTCTTTGGCCTAATCTAGTTTGTGAATATCTAAACAATTTAGAAAATATCTATGTATGAAATGCTATTGTACATTTACAATGATTTTGATTTTTTACAATGATTTTGATTTCGTACTGTTTGTTTCATTGCTTTCAGCTGGCTTGAAATGGCAGTACCCCTCTCAGTAGCAGTGGTGTGTTGAGCATTAATTTTAATAGAACAGCTCTGTTTGTTTCCCCAGACTATCCCGCCCCATGCTTTTTGTTCTCCCCTGACAACAATAACCTGTTCCTAGAATTGCTAGAATCAAAACGAAAAGATTAAAAGAGTGAGATCCCCTGCTTGGGCTCACAAAAAATAGATAATTGAATGAGATCCCTTGAAATAGAAAGAAAAGCAACAAACTAGACGTTCTCAAAAATAGAATACTAGGCACGAAGAGCAAGAAAAAAAAAGTCGATCACCACAGAGGTTGCTATTTCAATTCCCCTTAAGGTTGTCATTTAGAAAACCCTGGGCTCTGTTTGACATTACTACTAGAAAACAATCTTTCAGGTTGCTTAACTGTCTCTTATTAAACTTACCTGAGTGCTAGAACTGGCTCCCTTGTTAGCATTAACCCCAAAGTTTGTTCTAGGCCTCCTGAAACAGTGGGCAGTCCACAAGTTTAGGATAGGATGTTTATGGAAAAGAGAACCAAACAGAGCAAAATCCCCAAAACAAGAACCCAACAGAAGAAATAAGTTAATAACATCAAACAACATACTTTCTAACCCAAACTTTGTTGATAATGCATTTAGCGTCCAGATCTTCCACGAGATTGGCAATGTCTCCGAAGGCTCTGATTCCACCTGAGCACAGCAAGTATTCTTGTAGATTCTGATCAGAAAACTAAGTATGAATATCCTCAAAACTATATCTGCTACAGGATGTTGCACCTAGTTTCAAAGACATGTGGACACCTTCCATTTACTTTGTAATCCTGCCTATGGGTTTGCACGAAACTTGCTTTAGGAATGTCAAATTTGCCAGGATTCCTTGGACTACTTCAGGCTGCTAATTCTGCCCAACCTCAGACTAATCAACGAACTTCAGAGACCTTCCTCAGGCTGTGATTTGCGGCTACAGGAATCCTCATTAATCTGCCTCAGTATTTCTCCGAAAAACAGTCCAAGACATGCAGTGATTGCTTCAGGGAAACTCGGCCTGTTTTTGTCTCTATCCAGCACAGAAAAGACTCGGAATTCTGCTCTTTATCAGTTCGATAACAACAACGGGCTATTACTGAAAAGCTGACGAATCTTAAGTATTCTCTGAATCGTGAGGCAAAGGCTCGATTAACTAGCAGCAGGTCTACCTTCCGCGGGCTATAGCGCTCTTCAGGGTGGAAACGTACACCAGTACTCCGAACGGGCATGTGTAATGCATGCAGGTGGTTTGTTTGAATGACCACCATGGAGTTTTCATGGTTCTGTTATATAACTCATTTTGTTCGAGTTATATTACTTACTAAGGTATTACTATTGTTGTTATTTTGCTTAGTAACATTCTTCACATATGTCTTCAACTTCAGTTATAACGCCATATACCGACACTGTTTAGGAATTTAAAATTTAAATACCTTCTATTTGCTATTATCTTTGTACGCTTGAAAACATTATAATGAATAAAGAATACGCAGACACACGAGTGATACATATAAACGGCAAAAGCATCTCTTATCTGCGGCGTACCACATATGGATAGCTAAACCATAAATCCGTTATTTCTCAAATAAATGTGTGGCAAAACATAAATCTTCATTGCGTATGTTTATTTTATTTTATTTTGTGTTTAGTCAACAACCATACAATTGTATTAGTAAACGTCAAATATAAAACTGAATACATGAATGTTGGTTCAGTAACAACATAAATATAAAAGAGGTACAATTTGCCACTCATGATTTCGGGTGATTCTAAGTTCTTTCTAAACATGCAGTTGGACCAAATTAGATGATCTGTTGCATGTTCTATCAAACCTTTTATTTTTCATGATTTGGGTAAATCGTATTTATCCCTAATAAATATTTCCTTGGTCGGTCTCTTTTGGATATATTTGTGATTTGTGACTAGAATTCTATTTCTTGGTGTTACTACTTTTAAGAGACGGATATGAACTATCTGCAACTCTTACAGTTCCGATCGATCGATCTGTTAACGCATCAATACCCACTGAATTAATCTCAGTAACTAGACACGAACCTCCCCTGCTGGGAGACCTATAATTTTGACAATGAGAGGGGTCTGACGGAGTTACGGGACCCCTAAGGGATTCGAACCTCTCATTCTTCATTTTAATAATATTATTATTATTTTCGATTTCATCTCTGTGCCATTTGAATTTCACTTGCAGTGGCCTACAAGCCGAACTTTCACTAACTATCGTGACCACCACAAGCATGGCCATCAATATTACAAATCGTGCAGACGCTAATGTCAATTCCATATCGCCCCAACCTATAAAATTCTTCTCTTCGCAGTCGTAGAATAAGCAATCGATTGCCACAATATCAAAATCAAAACAAGAAGAAGATGAATGATAATATGAGTGTGTGTATATAGGAAATATAGATGCAAATATATATAACAAGTAGACGAGCGCAGAGAAGAGGGAAAATGTGGAAATGAGGATGAACAGACATTTTATATTCTGTTCGACATATTCAATGGAATGAAGCGGACTCCTAAGTGGAATCCTAAGCGCCACAACCCATCCAAGCAAAATCATTAAAAAAACAATCGAAACAGTCCAGGCCGGAAGCAGACCCTGGAAAACCCACCGACAGCTGTCAGTCGCAGTACCTCCCTCCACGATGTAACATTCGCTTTACGTTGAGCTGAGCTGAGCGATCTGATGGCCATGCGGAACAATCCTATGGACTGTTAGGTCGGACTAGGGGGCGGACTGGTACAGGGCAGCTCTAGGCTCAAGCAGGCTGCAATAGAGAAGCTGCCCCACCGGCGCTTCTGACAAAAAATTCAACCGATCCACTTTGCAGGGACTAGCTGCTACGCAGCCGATCTT